>JAQBSW010004216.1:0-72098 GCA_029291075.1 Eudiplozoon nipponicum
TTGTAACCTTTTTATTAGGTAAACTGGCCATCGTAACTCAAATTTGTTGAAGATACGAATGTGTGGTAAGTTGGCAAGTGTAATACACTTTTTGTTAAATGATCACTCATTTAAGCTGATTCACTTCTATTTTCGACATATTTGAGTTCGGTCCATGCTTGCGAGATTTAATTATTATTCCTTTTTCATATTTGTTTCATTATGTAAAGTAGTTTTCTGCTTTATAAATTTTCTTTTAATTAGCTTTTATTTTTTTGAAATTTAGATTGATATTTGAGTTACTAAGTTTGGAATGCGATCCGATTGTCATCTTACGGCTTTTGCGACATTTGGCAAATATGCGCAATCAGAGACACGGCGCTGCTGATGGCACTGATTTGAGCAGTGAAAGATCAGGCCAAGTTGTTACTAACTCAACGGCATCTTTTTTGACCAAAAATTGCTTGTATTAATGCGCTGCTTCGTGTATTTGTAAATGAAATCAATTTCACTTCAAGAATATATGAAATGAAAAACGTAATACCTTTGAAGTTATTCAACTCGGTTAATCGGAAATTTAATTGCCATCGTATACAAAATTTAGCAGATTCTGCCGCATATACCATAGTACGCATTCACCGAGTAGGAAATAGTTTTGAATACGATCTATAAATTTGGTTTGTTTCATACGCGGTAATAATTATGTTGTATATTTTTATCCTGTAATTTTGTTTTCAATTTGAAACTAATATTCACATAGTTAGCATACTTCGTATTATAAACTCTCTTCTGATATAAGTATTCATTATAATGAATATGACATAAAATTCTACATAAATGAAGCGCATGAGTAATGCACATCGAGAAATACTTTGTGCAGCTGTTCTCGTTTGTGTTGTACTGAGGCATTTTGTTGTATAAAATGGATTGAATGCAAGCTGATCTCACTACGTAAAACTGTATATGGAAAAGCCAGTTTTGATAACGTTATAAAAATTATCCAGCTACTTCATCTAATCTTCTTTGGGCTTTCTAATATATTTTCCGGACGATGGGGCGTACCCTCTTTAAACGGATCTTTTTCACACATATGACGTAGCGGATAATAAGTGGCTTTTTAAAAACTTATCACAGTTTTATTGTTAACTTTAATAATTGATACAAAAAATTAATTATAAATTTAATTACAATAAGTTATACACAAAATTTTCCAAGCCACTTTATTCCTATTTTCTTCACCGGCGAACTTATTGACGTTTTCATGTTCTGAATTTGAGCTTCGCAGTTGGAAAATTTCGTCATCAATAATAGCCGGATCAACGCTATCGACCAATTCAGAATCGTCGCTGTTACCTGACTGTTCCGTGTTGATTCCAGACTTCTCGAAAACGCAGACGATAGTTGTGACCTTTGACTTGTCCCAGGTATTTATCGTTCATTGGCAGATATTGGAATAATTAGCCCGACATTGTCCCCGCGTCTTAATAAATGTGTGTTTTTTTCCACCCACTGCCCTCGGCTCGCAATTTAGCCTTGAAAGTCCTATATAATTAAACGAACATTGGTTCCGCGGCAGTGTATGGACAACACGTGAAGAGTTCCCAATAAGGACGAAACCGGTATACTGGATGTATTTCCTTTTCTACATTATATCATGCATAATTTATACTGAGGAATGTATGTATAGAAGGAGATTAGTGTTTTTCTCAAGATCGCAACCTTGATTTAAATACTTGAAAGGCTTGTCAATACTACTATGTAGTGGCTGGACTTATTTGCTTAATCATCTTGAATTTATAGATAGCTCTTTGTTGGTTTGCTTCATTTTGTCTTTGATGTTATCCGTGAGATGGGTGCACATCCAGCTATTGATCATTAGGGATAGAGATACGTTGAAATCACCGTCCTGTTTCCAAACAGACTTCTCTCAGTCACTCGGTCATCCTTTCGTTTATTCAACTTTTATTGTTGACCTTTGCAATCATTCCGGACGGAAAAATTTCCTTTGGCAATGACTTCATCTTGAAAATGACCATTGGTGGTAGCTTCTTGCCATTGGCCTGGCAACCGCAAATGACTGCGGAGTTTGATTTCATTCCCTGCATTGCGTTTATGTACCGTAATGATCCCTGTTTTCTTGATTGCATTGCTCATAGAGATGTTCAAGGGGAGATGTCCGTCTTGGTAATGTGGCCTGGCCAAAATTTATTTTCAGTAATATTGTTTTCTCAGTAGGTGCGGAAGATGACTGGCTTTTCTACGTAATCCAGTGGCAGTTGCTAAGAGATGGTTGTTCTTTTCCGGATAGAGGGCATTATTTAATATGGCTGACCTTCATGTCACATGATTTCGATTGGCCTTGAATCTAATGATAAACGTGGAGACATTTCTACCTGCTGTTCTCTATTCGGTGATCCACTGTTCAAATCTGTCTCCTGGCTGCAGCCACCTAGATTTGTTTCCTTAGAAACTCCGCCTGGTCTACATGACATGCTTTTACCTACTCTGCTCAGAAACAGATGGTACCCGTAGAAAAAGAAATCTTCGAAAGGTTACCTCACGCAAGGAATTTTATAAAAGTTAAATTTTTAGAATTCAACGAAAAACCTGTGATTATGATATTGGATACGAGAACTGATGTTTGTGCGATTATCCATGGCTTGATCGTTAAAAGAGTTACAACCTAAGGGAGATATTTGTGTCAGGTTTCTGGCTGTGGGCCAATGGTAAACTAATATATTAATAAATGATAATATATACCCTGTTATCTATTGTAGAGAATACCCAGATACTCCTGTTAAGTTTATTTTATGAGAAAACGGATTAATACCATTGATGGTCAAAAATAACGTATGTGCCTCTTGAGATCGTAGAGTAAATTACATAAAGTCGATATGTAGCACTCCGGTGCAAAAGGAGACAAGTCAACTGCTTAGGAGGTGGAAGGAGTTTCGAAGCAATTCTGATTCGATATTTCAGTTCACACAGTGAGCGATTGGAAATTGGTTTGCCGTGCTTGACATAAAGCAGGGATTTTGGTAAATTGGCGTTTGGCCAGAAGAATAGCGGAATTTAGCGTTGTAGGTATCCTATGTTCATTTACGATTCACTCGGGTACCATTTCGCTAGAAGAATGCACCGAAAGTGTTGCAAAGTATGACAGACTACTTCATCTCCAACTTGCTTTGTAATACAGATTACGATGATATTAAATGGGCCACTACTGATCAACATTTGCAGACTTAGTTGCAGAAGATGTTGCCCAAAGCCGTAGAATGGCAATTACATTTAAATCCTAATAAAGGTTAAATAGGTTGGCAAATGCGGTTCCTGGGTCATTCAGTTTCAGCGTATGTATGTATGCTCTCAAATTCAAACGTTCAGCCGATCAAGGATTATCCTATGCTCACTATTATAAAACAGTTGCACTGGTTGTTGTTATTGTGAATTTCTATTAACCATATCTCACAGGATCCAGGGTTAGTCAACAACTTTTGTTCAAGTAAATTAGATCTAAGTAATCGTTACGATGATCAAATAAGATCAAAAGGGGTGCTGGAATTGATATACACTATTATTTTTACTTTTTCCAGTGGGAAGCATGTCAGTTGTGACACTCCTCAGATATTAGCATAGAAACCGCATTGTATGACGACGTATGTCCGGCACAATATGTAAGTCGCACTCTCACTTAGGCGAAGCAAAAATATAATCACAAAATAGAACTGGCTATACAATAGACATTAAAAAAGAAGATATTTTGTTCACCGGTAACAAAGCACTATCGCATTGACGGTCATTAGGTATTGGAAACAACCGAGTACACAGAGCCATTGAAGAACTCATGGAATACAGTGCAACAATTCACAATCGAGCCGGTATCGCGAATGCGACAGTCAATGCGCTCAGCAGAATTTTCTGTTTGGGTACGGCCACTTATCAAGGTATCCAAGAATGGAGAAGTGTTGCCACATTCCATTAAAAAGCCAGCCAGTAAAAACTGGCACATCACTTAAAGTAATTAAACAATAATTGATTGCGCGGGTTGTGGTTGCAATTCTTTAAATCAAGTTTGCGAACTTGAAGTAAACAGCAATCCCATTGTATTTAACCAGTCGTCAAACAACATAACAAAACTACCGTCAGCCGCAACGCACTGACGCGTTTCGACCTCCGATGATCATCATCAGAGTACGACGGAAAACTCACTAGCGAGGATCAAATTGCATTGCATATATAAATGGTAAGCAAAATTAGATATGCGGCGTTCACATCTAGTAGTCTTGCATACATTGTACTTGACTGGAAATGTCGGCTGCACAATTTCTATGCAGTCACGAACATTAGCTGTTAGTAGCTTTCGCCACAAACACACACACACACACACACATATATATATATATATATATATATATATATATATATAGACAATAAGGTAAACAAAAATTGATTGCGCGGGTGGTAGTAACAATTCTTTAAATAATTTGCGATTTTTGAGTAAACACCAATCCCATTCATTTAACCAATCGTCGAACAACATAACAAAACTACGTTAACCCGCAACGCACTGACGCGCTTCGACCTTCGCGATCATCATCAAATTACAACGGAAACTGACAAAGCGAGAATCACTTTACGGTGTTGATCCTGCAACATTCACTGCTGGAGCGAAAAAGACGAACAGTGCAATGTCTTGTGTCGGAGTCTATACGAACAGAATTGATTGCTTTTCGGCATGAAACGCCAAGAGATTCGGGTGCTGGGCGCGTCATCGAAAAAATCAGTCGCAATTGTGTTGGTCCAGCCTGTCCGAAGTCATTCGTAGCCATCGTAAACATTGCTGTATCGGGTAGAAATGGTGGACAGGGGCACAACACTGTTTGTGTTAACATGCTCAACGGACCACGCGCTATAGCACTTAAAAGCTTAAGCAGTTTTCTGAGGCTGACTCCTGAGAGGGGGAAGATGTAACAGCTAATTCTACTGTCGAGGATATTCCAAAGGTTCTATTTTTTACTGACGTGACCACAACAGTATGCTCATGCAGAAGTACACGATTGAGGTTGAGGCAAAGTCAGGTGAATGATGGAGCAGCAATCGAGCCGCGGAAGTAAATGAGGAACAATATGTATTTGTACTTTCTTTTATTAAAGGGATGTGATTTATACGAACGAAAAGCTAGAACTAGTTTATAAAAAATAAAGCGTGAGTTTAGTAAAATGGCTTCTGGTGATGATTTAGAAGCATTGGTCCGAATTGTGTCAAGATAGATGACAGTTTTAATTTCAGAATTATGGTTAATTAAGTCAGGCTGGGTCGAACATTCATAGTTAAATCTGATTAATTCCGCCTTAATGGACCAACTAAAACGGCTGATAAGAAAAAATACATACCTTTCGTTATTTTCTTTAAGTTAGTCAGCTGACGTCATGTATTTTAGGATACATAGGCCACTTCAAGTGCCTGATTTAAAATATGAAAATTTGTAGAAATAAGACATATCAATGTCATGAGTCTCAAAAAGCGATCAGACAGCGCGTTCCGGAGCATTATATTGAAAACGCATAAACCAATTTTATATCGCCTATCGTTCTTGTTTTCTGTACGTTTTGCGAGCGTGTACCTAGTTCTTTAATGTCATAGAAATGTAAATTTATTAAAATAAATTCTCGTGGACACGCGAGTCACAGTCTGCTATTTTTCAAATGTTTTCAAATACAAATATCTGACAAATAACCATCATGTTGTTCGCAAGTTTTAGCCTCATTAATTTAGCCAATATCCGCAGTAAGTGTCTACTATTTGGTGAAGTATTGGCAATGTGTTATTGACGCCTGCATTCCGATTAGTCAACATTTTATTGGTATAAAATATTCGAATTAATAGAATTAGTCTAAAAACGAATACGATCGAAGAAATTAACACCAGTGGAGATGGAATCAATGCTTCCTTTCTTGATAAAAGTCGATTTATGAGACATAGTTCAGGCTCTTGAAGTTGTTAATTTTCAGATAAAAGAAACGCGCTGAAATAAATTTGAAAGAGCATTCGTTTCCCAATAGCACAAATTTAACACGAAGTATATACTCGCCTTTCCTATTAGTTAATGAATGAGAACAGGCTGCAATTAAGGGTAATCTGAAACCAATATATGTATCATCTTTAAAGCGTACTATGGGGAATATTTAAAGCTTTCTTAAAAAACGTAAAAGCAAGCGTGATTTCATAGCTAAGCGTTATTTTCACTTACATAAATGTATCGGACATAGCAAATCTATACAGAAACGGAATGTCAATTATTCGCATATGTTCACTCTGTTGCAATTCAAAGCTATTAGCGTAGTCCAAATGTATTTTTCCTTTATTTTATCTGACAATACACAGGAAACGAAAGAACGAAAAAGTGTTTCATTGTATTTACTATTCATAGCACTCTTCATATGCAAAATGAAAAATAATTATCAGATACAGGAAAAGTTTTTTGCGTTTATTTTTCTAAAATATCTACAAATTTTGAGGCAGTATTGAATTTCTATTTAAACAAACATCCGGCATAGAACCTGCAAGCATGTAATACAAAAAGTGGTTTAAAGCCACTTTAGTTGATCGGGCTTCACATCTGAAATCGTTTAAATGCGTAGTACAGCATGCACTGTCGAAGCAACATTTAAATACCATTTCCCGTTCTATAGATGGACTAAACGGTTAGTCATTACACTGGAACTATTGCGTAAAACTACTGGGTAAATAAATGAACATTTGTTGCACGGGTGGCATAACAACTATTATAATCAAGGTTGCGATCTTGATATAAGCACCTGACCCAGTAATTAATTACATATGTCAGTATAAACTAAGAATTGCATGGTTTACAAAAAGCAAATTCATCCAGTAGACCGATTTCGACCTTATTGAGAACTCATGTGCTCGCCAGATTTTGCCGCGGAGAGGGCTCGAACCTGGGCACGTCTGCTTCAGAATCTGGTGCTCTAACCACTGAGCCACCCTGCCGCACACTACAATACACACAATTTTCAGCTATATACTAACTAATGTAACTTGGTTAGTCTATTTTTCCTTAAGGTGGAGCTCATATGGCATCACAATAAGGGCGAAACTGGTCTACTGGATGAATTACCTTTTCTGCACTATGCAATGCTTAGTTTATACTGACATATGCAAGTAATGAATGGATAAGGTGCTTATATCAAGATCGCAACCTTGATTATAATAATTTTTATCACCGCCCGCGCAACCAATGGTCGTTTATTTATATAAATGTTCATTTCAAAACCACTTCCCCATATGGTGTGGTGTCTGTTCAGTAATGGTAGATTTTGGATGGCTATTTGGAACTTTGGGTCTAAATGGATGCCATATCAGCTCCGCCTTAAGGAAAAATATACTAACCAAGCTACTTTAGTTAGTATATAACTGAAAAATGTGTGCAGTGTAGTGTGCGGCATGATGGCTCAATGGTTGGAGCAGCAGATTCCGAAGCACACGTACCTAGGTTCGAGCCCTGTCTGCGGCAAATTCTGGCCAGTACATGATGGGTTCCCAAAAAGCACGAAACCGGTCTACTGGATGAATTACCTTTTCTACATTATACAACTCTTAGTTTATACTGAAATGTAAGTAATTAATGGGTCAGGTGCTTATATCCAGATCACAACCTTGATTATTATAATTACAAGGTAGTTATTCGGTTGCTCATTCTATTAAGTTTGTAAACATATTTCAAGATTCTAATGTTAAAAGCAAGGTCACGGTGTCCTTCAATGTTACAAATTTGTTTTAAAATGTTCCATTTTAAGAAACCATTGACATTGTTGTCCAAGCGGTAGACCAAAACAGTACCATTTCCGATGCCTGTTCGTGAACTACGCAAATTTATGTTTCTATACATAAAAGATTTAGATGTAAACCTGACAACAGTGTACAGTACCTTACTCTGCAGTGGCAGGTTTGAAGAGTGTCGAGTGCGATTTTGTTAAAGTATCCCACACTTAGGGGAAGCGAATTTCCTACCGAAAGACGGAACAACGTCAGCCAATATTTTTTAGGTGGCCTGAGCAGAATCTCGATTGTCAAATAATAGTAAGATATTGTTTGCATAGTCTAGATCGACTAACCTACCACCTGTGGGAACATCAATGCCTGCGCCCTAAACGTGTGGAAGAGTGCTATACATAATAGAATCTATTATAAAATGAAACAAAAGGGGATGAATTTGACAGCCTTGACGAACACCATTGCTGTTGGAAAAGTTGTGCATTAATTCGTTGCAGATTTTAACACAACCAGATGTGTTTTTAGATAGCTTGTCTAGTATTTACAAATTTGGTGGGCACACCACTTTTAGACAGAATATCGAATGGAACATTGCGATCCACGGAGTAAAACGCACCAATGAAGTCCAGAAAGACGGCTTATGTGCTTCGTCGATATTAATGTTGCTGTTTAAGAACTTTGAGCAATTGCAGTCAACAGTTCTTTCGTTTTTTCATGAAATGGATTCGGATAATTACATTGTTAACTGACGAGTATTTTAGGTATATTGAACAATTACAATGAACACACCATATATATTTCACATTATTTACTTATTTATATATAACTACAACACAGGCGTTCTCACCCCGGTCTTTACTTCGAGTAACACGTATTCACAATTTTTGTTTGTCAATTATCATCTCCCCTTACTATACTAATTTTATCTTTCTTTCAGGAGATACTATCTTTTTTGAACCTCATTTATTTTTACTTCCTACTTTAATTATGATTAATATTTAAACTCTGTTTACAGATCATTTATCATTCCATTCTTTCAATACTTGTGTATAACATTAGATACTTCTGTGTCCCATTCCTAACCACTAACTCTATCCTTGATTAGTTGATTTTAATTAGTACTCAAAATATAACTATTTATAATGAATGGTATTGGCACTTCAGTCAGTATAAAAGATATATACACACACACACACACTCCTATACGTCATTTTGCTGTAGATAAATCGACGGGCGGTGTCTGAATTAACTTTTGTGAATCTACGTGTGTATTTAAATATATTTAACTGAAGCAGACACAGAAATGTCACTACATAACGAAACGAGTAATTAAAAAAAAATCTGTTCGTCCGTAGTTAAATTAGTCTTATTAAATTTAGTTTCTCACTTACATTAATAATGGTTCATCTTTGGCGTAGTGAGTTTACGACTGAAGAGATCATAGGAAAATGATTATAGAATTTTTTTATAATGCATGCAATAATAAAATTTATGGTACACTTTTCATGTGCTAAAAGCAAAAGAAATTTTATCAGGTTCAAGAACCATTTATTTCTCATGTTCTTCGCCATTTTCAACATATGGCCTATATATGTGTGTATTGAAACAGAAAATGTAAACGCAGAGGGAATAACCATTCAACTTCGTGCATCACCTTCAGTTTAAACGCAATGCCCGAACATGCTCTTTATATTTGAATAAAACCCGCCATTTTTTTATCCATAAAGATTCATATAATGCTAGCCAATTTCTGTTATTGCAATTAGTAATTGTCTTTAATAATACGTCTGGATAACGTAAGTGTGAGGTTTCAATGACATGTCACGCAATTTCAGATGTGTATTCACCATTTGGTTTAAAGCAGGCGTTTAAGTTGCAATGTTCTTTCATTGTTTCTAATAAAATTTCGTTTTCTTTTCGTAAATGGATAGGGAACTATGAGTATATAAATTCTTCCTATCAACACAGTTTTAGCAAAAATAGTAGCATCTTTGTTAGGAAGAGCAAGCCCTGCTGCTTGTTTAACAAGAAGTTTGGCAAGATATTAGAAAATTTAGATGTAGCTACAGGTAAACCTGAACATCATTGATTGTAGATAACTTACTGGGTGCTTTATAGCTTTGAATTTAATTAAATTAAACAAGTCTTCAGTGCCTTAATTTCAGGCTAACGTAATAACTATATTATAACAACAATATTTTGTAAATTTGCATATATGTCGTTAAATAACAACGATGTAAAAGTTATATCTTTAGTATTGGTATAAGGTGTTCACCTTTTTGTGAAATCTGTATTAATAGTTCTTCGTACGTTTGTTATACAAAATTTTTTAGACAGTATGTAGGCCAACAAAGTTCCGTTCGTTCTTCTGATGTATTAAAGTACAACTAACCCATAGTTAAAGATAGTGAATTACTCAGTTGATCCTGAAACAATGGACTGTGGTCTCCTCACTCTGGAACAACGTAGATAAACTTAATTCGAATAAAAAAGGCTAAACTCAAGAAAGGCGATTTCGGTGGAAATAAAAAATCGAAATAGGAAGATTTTACTGTAGTATCTTACTGATACATACCCAAACTGATTATCCTAATCTACTCCGATTATTAAATTGCAGTTCATGATAGATGACAAACACTATTAATATGTATGTTTTAATATCTGGCCACTTTAATATACAAGAATTTTGAAAGTCAAAATGTAGTTTTAAATAAATAGAACAAAAAAACTAAATTTTTATCAAGCAGATAATAACACTTTAAAATGATAATAATAAAACGTACAACATAAAAGAATATGAATACCATATATCACAGATGATAAAAAAATAATGCTTCATATACCTGCACGAACTTTAAAATGTTTTTATTTACTAAAAGAAATATAGAGTTTAAAAATCTGAAGGCTCGACAACATTAAATATGAAGTTAACTAATGACGTATCACATCATAGTGCAGCTATAATTTATTTGATTATCTATAGTTATATTGATTATTTAACAAATAATATATAACCAAAATAAGCATTCTTTACCTATTGGTGACGATGATGAGACATCGAAACGTAGGTGAGTACAAGAGCTATTTGCGTAAATTTTGCTTTTGATAAATGCCTTCAGAAATACAGCTGGGCTATTTATAAAACTTATGACAATATATGCAATACATGCAAATACGTACATCCGAGTTTCCTGCATAAAGGACTCTAGAAGACACGCGAACCGTCAGGCCGATTAAGCCACACCTTTCAAAAAGATGGCTCAGAGAACAACGAAGTTAGCTAGTGATCCACTCCAGTTAATGACATGGAATTAAGGATGAATAATCGCCAATAAATCGACCTATATGTTTGCACACATATGCTGCCAATTCCAACAATGGCAGTCACCAGAAATGGCGGTACTCCTTTTAACTGGATCGGACATGCGGGACGATTTTATTCATATCATTAAGAACAAGAGTAATGCAAACGGTACCAATTAAATTTTCTAGTCCACACAACGGAAATTTCTGCGGCCCCGAAAATTTCTAATAGACATAGATAATAGAGATTATAAATGCTCTGCCTTGCTTTTGGTTAACACTAAACCTAGGATCAGGCTAACCTAAGGTTATAGTTTTATATGCTACGTGATCTGATTTAAATGACAGTCATATTTTTAAATGTAAAGTTATTCAAGCCAACATTATTTTAACATAGATTTAAGCTTGGTCATTAATTTACAGCCATTCCAACGATTATAATTTTCTTAGACGCCAGAAAAGTTTAAATCGTGTAAACTTCTTGAAGCGTGATTGTTACACTTTAATTATGATGAAATTTGTTTATTTTATTCCGGCGATTCGAATTAAATGGATGACTAAAGCCTAGATTTGCATAGCTTTATTACAGTCTATGGCATTTTCTCACATTATTTAAAAAAAACAAACTTCGTAACCAAAACATTTGCTTTTGCGCATCATAGTTTCCTGTTATATTGATCGACAAAGAAGGCCCGGTGGTGTATGCCAGCTATGAATTTGAAAGGTTTCGTTATACGTCATAGGTAACAATGAGTGAAGTAAGACAGTCTTTGTGATACGAGCTAGCGTAAGAAACATTCTAGGCTGTGCTAGCGTATGCTTGATATTTCTTGATTTTAGTGTAAGAGTACTTGAAAACTATTGGCAACTCAATCAAATTTAGATTATTTTCAAACAAAAACCTTGCTAGTATTATTCCAATATAAATTTCAATGGTTTTGCTAGCTGGTATCTAGGATAAAATACGTATATTTAGGTATTAACTTTGATGAAGATAAGCGAGTATTTGTAATACGAACTTACATTACAAAACGTATCTTAAAATTAGTTGGCTGTATAAAGGCAATCAAGATAAGAAAATAATTAAATTTCATAGTTAATTCAGAGCTTCAGTTGAGTGATAAAAATCATTATACCAGTCAAATTTATGGTATATACTACTGGCGATAAAGGAAAATGTGAACAGTAAAAGGATCACAACAGTGTCATGCGTTTTGTGCAATAAATACATAAATATTGATGTTGAGCATATAAATTTCACCCATAGATAAAAATAATAGGAAATATATGGAATGAATGGATATTATGCAATTATAATACATATTCATCACAAATAATTAAGTTTAAAAATATGTCATGATAAACTCAAAATATCACAATTCGCTTTAAAAAATAATTTGGTAAGGAAAAAACGTGTTTATTAATCACACTTACACAGAAAATTGATGATTCAAGTATATGCGTGTCGCAAAATCGTTTATTGTAAAATCTTACCCATCATTAGCCTTGTTACTGACAGCTAGAAACCCTATAAAGTACAACATGCGCTGAAATAAGAAATAGAGTCTAACTTTTTCGTGTATATTTTGCCTTAGTATCAGGTCCAAATAAGTCAATGAATGAAATTTTTTCTCGCATACGAACTACTGAATAACACAATCTCGGACTAAAGTACAAAGATATAGATGCGGAAATATGGGACAAAATAATAAGTATGAGTGTTTTCGTGAATATTTCAGAAAATAACGTCTGTTTTTATTGATTTAGTTTGTCAGTTCATATTTCGACTGTCTGGTTCAGACCAGCGATCATTATAATTCATAAGTTGCCCGAATAAAGTGTACTAACACATCCGTAAACACGCGCTTCGTTTTTAGCCCGTATGTGTAGAATTATATGCCAAATGGTATGTCGTCTTATACGCAATCAAACTACTTACATGGTGATCATTCCCTACAAAATTACAGATATTTCATTTACAAATGAGTATGAATTTAGTGGTTCATGCGAGAAAAAAATTTCAAACAGTAAATGAGCAAATTTAAGGAAGGAATGTGATATTTAAATAGAAATTTCAAGAAGGATAAACCTGAAGTTAAAGATAAATAAGATGTATAAAATAAGAAAATTAATCAGATTACCATTACAGTTATTCGAGGATAAAATATTGGATGAAAAGAATGAACACTTCTTTTAAGAATAAAATAAAAAAACCTATAATTAAAACAAATAATCAAAGCATCAACATTTGTCTCGCAAATCAACTAGTATATTTAGTTCAACTATTTTTTGTATTATCAAGATTAATCGAAAAATACGAATTCAATTGCAGCACAGCACTACTTAAAATGCGCTTCTATAAAGGACACTTATAGAAGCTAAATTTTTTGGATCTACCTCGATTTAAATATCTTCATTATGCATAAAGTTTACAGAAAACACACACACACACACAAATATATATATATATATATATATATATATATATATATATATATATATATGTGTGTGTGTGTGTATGCGCATACTTGTACAAAAGTCTGTTCATGTGTTCATAAGTTGATTCGCCTAATTCTTCTCATTTTGAACTTAGCCCGTTTAAATAACTACCTGAGAAAACCTACCATCCAACAATGATTTCGCTTTGTACACTTCAACTTAGAAAAAGACTAAGATATCCAAACTGAATTACTTCTACCTATCAATACACATCTGTAGTGGTCCTCGATTTAATGAATCGATTACAGTTCTTATTTAAGGCACATATAACTTTCGGTAGATCATACAGACGAAACATAATCAAGCTATCAGTTAATCTGTAATTTTAGCTTATTTAGTAAATCAATTTATTTTATTATATGCGATTAAATGTCAATGAAGACGAATTAATATATATATATATATATATATATATATATATATATATATAATATAATAATATATAATAGTGTACGGATAACCTAGTTAAATGTGTGGTTCATGAAATACAATGAATTATAGAAAAGATTACAGGACAAAACAACACCATATTTACAATTACCAATATTGTAATATTATTATTCTGTGCAGAGCTTTAAATTCGTTCGCTATTATGCTCATAATTATGACGATGATAAAAGTAAAAGGTCAACAAAATTCAACTGATAGGTATGGTGTATCACATTATGGCCTAAATACTGCTGATTAGTTAAATTGATAAAATATAAGCTCAGTAGGAGAGGATAACAGAGAAGCAGTATTAAAAATAATAAATAATCACACAGAAATGATGAAGTATAACAATAAGTAATAGTCACAATGCGAGTGAAAAATTCGCTAATCAATGTCAAATTCTGGACGCAAATAAGCGAAACCAATTGGCCAAAGACTGGCTTAATTGAGCAGAAGTGATATTTTCACCCTGCTCAATTAATCGCGTGAGCGAGGGAATAAGAAGCGGTGCCAAAATATAAGTGCCTGAGGTTTTACAAAGTAAGGTAGAGTCAGTTGTCAGGTTATGATTCTCTTGCGTTGATTTGTTTGATTCCTCGCAAGAAACGCAATTTTCACTATTACACGACTTCATAGTAGCAAGAAAATTCTCCTGACAAGCCAACTGGAATGCTTTTTCAGCCAAGTTAGCCAACAGACCAGCCAATGTATCGACTCGAACCTCGAGATCAGCCAAATATCGCCAAGCTAGCGAGATTATCATACGCTCGAGACGATCCTCTGTTACATACGTACAACCATGTTGGTCCTTTTCAGCGCAGGAAAGTGCCAGTTTGTTAGTTGAAGACTTTGCCAATAAACATTCTTTTTTATTGAATTCTTCAGATTCGAAGCGAAGGTTGTCTAATAGGTTATCTAATTCAATAGCAGAAATGCCATTACAGGCATAACCTAATGCCACAGCTCCGTGGTGCTGTCCAACAGGATAATGTTTAGAAAATTCACTAATTGTCGGAGATAATGTTGTCTTGCAGGTGCACTGTGTCGGTGGTAATTTGCTGATTACTTTTGCAGATTTAGCTCTGCGAAATTCATCCAATAAGTCACCAATCATGGTCTCGTCTACATTTGGGGGCTGCGAAAATTAAACGAAACAAAGATTCTATATCAGGCGTCACTTTTATATAAAACAAACGTAATCGTTATTGTAGAATTATAAGATATACACATTCATAACAGCATCACACAACTGTTTTAAACTAAAATAATGTATTCGCAGCGCTTAGTAATCAAGATAATTTTTGGCTTCATTCAAAACGTGGCCCGAAATATTGGAATTAATAAGTTTTCTAATGATCTAAATTTTTCTTTTTGCCGGATCACAAGATTAATAAATCTTCAACAGATAATATCAATATTGATCTTCATAGTTTGGACAAACATCTTTATGAACTTTGAAGATAAATTTGCTGAAGACTCATCAATTTGAAATAGATTCGATAATAATAAGCTAAAACTAAAGTACATGCAAACAAGATGTCACGGAGAATGAAAGGTTTAGGCATTACGTTGCTATGCTCAGCTGCCACTGAAAATCATATAACGAATAATGTATTATACGTGATAACTAGATAAGGACTAATAAATTGCATAGTTAAATTTTAAAAATCGAACTACAGATTTACCTAATTTGAATTAGATTCCTCTATAAATAATTATTATCACTACCCGCGCAACCAATGTTTGTTTAAATGATTTTCAGGTTCTTTGAGGTCTTTTGCTGAACAGTAATTAAATATATTGGCTCACTTCTGTTTAGTTCATACATTGTTAGACTTCAGTTTGTGCCCCTACGTAAAGATGTCTATTTTAAATCAGTGGACGGGAATATTTTAGGTTTCTTGTATTAAGATGTTATAAAACGGAAAATAGATCGAGTCTATCCGTTATAACTTCACCAAATGCGGAAAATTTGACGCGAAAACTTTCTATTTCGAATATGCAACCTAAGTCTGTCATTTCCAACCATATATAAAACAATCTAAACAAAAAATGAAACATTAAGTCATTATTTTTTTTATTCTAGTTACGTCGAAGTAAAAAATTACAATTTTACCTAAGGCATCTGAAATCGCTTCATTTAATAGGCCGCGACTATTATGTTTGTGAACATTTAACAGTCAGCGTTATTGTTTTTTATTCCAAAGTGTTAACGACAATTGCATTTAGTTATAATATATGTATTGTGCTATAGTATTCGCACAGAGTGATTTTAGTCAAATAATTAATATCTATCTATAAAATAAATTTGATGTTTTATCCACAAAATATAAGCTTTTAATTAATCAACTTTGTTTTTTTATACATATTCTACTAAGTAATGTAATAAAACATTGCTGGTATAAAATGTGCGTTCTGTTTGCAGATTTCGTGGTGTAGTGAATGATTTGCATAACTCAGTCAAATTGTTGTTGTTTTGATTTCTGCTATATCAGAAATGGTTTCTGCTGAGCAATTGCCTAATAAGCGCGAATTTATAGACTAATACAGAGATTGCATTTTACATTTTATGCTATGCTTATATATATATATATATATATATATATATATATATGTGTGTGTGTGTGGGTGTGTGGGTGTTTGTAGGTTTGTATAAATGTATGTTTGTAATGGAACGTTGCAATTTTGTGGTAAAAATACACAACTATTAATTTATATTTTTTGAGAAAGGGTAAATCTATTGCTGGATATATATATTCTTTCTCATGTCCATTGCCTTCAAATATTACACAGTATATTTCTAATTAGGAAGAAAATACACATTAACAACAAAGCGGATAATGACCATTTGTTTCGAGATTACTAAACTTCGCGTTACAATCTTTCATTTATATAAATTCTGGGTTTTCATTTGAATATTTTTAAATTCGAACAGGTGGTAAATTCTCAAGCCATCAATGGATACACAAAAGCATGCACATTTACCAAAGAAAGAGTAGTAAAACCGAACCAGATTTTTTGCCACCCGCATAATCAAATGAAAACCCGGAATGTATATAAATGAAAGATTGTAAAGCGAAGTTTAGCAATCTCGAAATAAATGTCCATTATCCACTTTGTTATTAATGTTTTTTCTTCCTAATTAAAAAAATATATATATTGCAAATATACTAAAGTCTTGCGTTTGTCAAGTTCTACTCTAAGTGTTTTTAGGATAAAATCGAAATAGTAAAATGTAGAAGCCAAGCCAGACGTTCTAGAAAACTGAATTCACTTTATTAATTTAGTCAATCGAGTAGGAAAGAAGATAAAACGCATGTTATATTTAAACGCACTATAATGAAGTACTGTTCGCAGAAAAAATAACAAAAACTATGTTCTAATAGTTACTGGTTCTATGGAAATTGAAATGAGTTGATAAATTTAAATTTTTGAATTGATGTAAACTGTAAGGCCGTTTTTGACCAATTATAGTACACTAATGTAAATTTTATAGGCGAAATAAGCACTAAATTCATAATTAGCCTATCAAAATTGCTTAAAGATAAGCTTTTCTCAAATGGGGAATCCCTTTTTGCCTACACTGTTTGATAACAGTCCCCCATTAACAAATTATAACGTAAGATAAACAAACCTATAAAATAGTTTCGAAGATTTACCTGAGTACCGCCATTTGAATCAACTTCTTCAAGTGTCGGCACTTCATCAACTTTTATTCCTAGCCGTGAGAATAAAACATAAGCCAAGTTTCCACGCTTCTACAAAAAATGAGAAATTTCTATAAATGTCTATAATATTAATAGTGCAAAAAGGCGTCACAGAAATTGTTTTAATCTCCCTTAATGTTAAATCTAAATTATTTACGGAAATGTTGAACGAACTCCACTAAATACAAATTTACTATATTAATAATATGTTTGGTGGCGAGAGAGAGAAACTAATAAATCACTATTTCGTTTTGCTTTTCGCAACTTAATAATGAACATTGTAGACAACCAAATCGAAAGAATCACTTCAAAAATACTTACATTGATTGTTAAGGCAGTAAAATATAATCTGTTTGCGATCAAACACGAAATGATAAAAGTATCCTATTTAATTTAACTTGTCTGATTCTAATTTAGTACCGCATATCTGAAACTGAACTACCTTTTCATCAGAGTAAATTCACCAGTGGTAAGCAAAACCTAGAAAAATTTGTTTGAACTTGTATTGTTTCCATTTAAGAACTTTGTTTTACCAACACAAATATGTTTAAAATAAATGTTCGATTTCAAGGAATTTTAACATATTTGGCGAAAAATCGCCTAAATTGCCCGAACCGCTAGTTTTATTAAGAGGTTATAGTAAATATGAAATTATAATGATACAACTTAAACAAAAATAGGGTGTGAATTACTGATTTTCTTACATTAAATACAATACATTAAATAACTTGGGTCTAAAATTTATAGTTTTGATAAACAAATGAACATAACTAATTCATTAAGCAAGCAATGATTATTTAATTGTATTACAATATATATATATATATATATATATATATATATATATATATATATATATATATATATATATATATTCTTTCTTATATCTATTTAAAATTTCTTTTTGTTTTTCACATAAGAAGTACAATGAATATATATATGTATATATATATATATATATATATATATATATATAATATAATGAAGGCCATTTCACAGTGCTTATAACTAGAAATGTGCTCCAAAATTGCACACTTCTGAAACGAACAATGTGAGGCCACGGCATATGTTTATTCCATGTGAAAGCGGATTACAAGATGACCAGGTAATTGTTAAATTGATCTCAGAGAAGCTGAATATCCTTTCGTTCTTCGAATCTTCATGTAAAGCGAGGAAGCGAATAAAACCCGGAAGTTTGTATTGTAAAGCTTGGCAGGGTGGCTGTTATTTCGCATGCCATGCATTCGCGTTATAGGGTAGCCAGATGAATGTAAGGTGCCATCAAAATATCTGATGTTAACTAGGCTACGGACTACGATAACTGTAAATTGAGAGATATGCGATAACGACTGCAACCTAGCTAACCACTTATGCATTTCAAGCGGAGGCGTAAGCCATGGACTAGGTATAGCTGAGCCCGATGGCTCATCAACACCCTCTGTAGGAGAAAAGCAGGTGTGTTGTAGTGCAGTTAGACATTTCACTACACATCATGTTTAGTAAGTGCTAAACGAAAGATTGATGATATTTGATGTGTTAATTTAATGATTAGTTAATGAATAACGTAATAGACATAATTATAGCATAATTTTAAAACTTATACGTAACAGGATTTGTGCCTGTCTAAAGAACATTTGTTTTGAGTAGAATTGTCAATTATAAAATCAGTTTTCCATCGGAAATAACCAGTTTTCTTGAAGCACTAAATTAAAGAAATATTTACACCAAAGTGAATGTTCGACAGTTACACTCTAATTTATTGATAACGCCTGTTAATCGACTGCAACATGTCTCTTCTTATGAACGTCTGAATGACAATGGTATTAGCTAAATAGAAGAGCTCCAGAAACAGGTGAAGTAACTTAAATGTCAAGATAGAAGACAACCTGCCAGGATGAATTGATCAAAGAATAAAAGTGTAAATTTTCGGTTCAATTGAAGCTCTGGAACACTTCACAAAAATAAACTGTTTGCTGGGTCTAAAAAAGACCATTCTTAAACTTATTTATTTAAATCAATTTGCGGGCTTGATATAAATGCCAATTCTATTATATATACAGTGATCAGTATAAACTAAGTATTGGATAGTGTAGAAAAGGCAATCCATCCAATAGACCGATTTCCTCTTTATTGTGAACTCTTCAAGTACTGTTCAGAATTTTCTTGCGGGAAAAGCTAGAATCTGGACACGTATATTTCGGCGTCTGTGACTCTATTCACTGCGCTACTCTGCCACACGCTAAACCAAATTCTCAGTTATATACTAACTAACCTTAACTTAATGGGTTCCTCCTTGAATTTCAAACAAACCTTTAGCTAATATGACGTCCATGTATGCAAGATCACTCAAACAGTCAAAAGTTAAATTTTCTTGGATGTACATTGTAATATCTCTGTCCTGCATAAAGAGGCTTACTCCATATTTATCAGTGAATTTCTCTGAATGAAATGCATATAGCGTAAAATATAATTTGGGCTTGATATTTCACTTCTATCATTTAATTTTCTGACAAGCTTGCAACATGTGTTAGGATATATCGAATGCATTTTTTTATATTAGTATACCTTGACATATTGTTTTTCCGCCAAAAGAGATAGGTATGCGCCAGTGAGCTGTGAAAATGCAAAAGCTAATAAAGAAGCGTAGACCACGAGCTGATGTCGTAACGTAAACGTTGCTTTACCAGCTCCGTTCTCTAGGCTACATTTTTCACCAAACCGCGCCCAGCTTAGCAACGGAAGACATGACGGAAACAAACTGCTGAAATGTTGGTCAGACGCAAATGTTGTCACTCCTTTGTTAACATGGGAATCGGACAATTGTTTTATCCCCGGGAAGTCCCGTTCACAGTTGTGATCCTCTTTATTTTCAAACATGCCGCCGTCTTTATCACTGTTAACAATCTGGTCACTTGACGAAGATAAACTGCTATTCAACGTTTCGTTACAGCTAGCGTGAGCTAGTTCTATGTCTCGGTTTGGACGACAATCTGTTCTTGGATTACTTCGAGTTTTCCGACCAATTTCACTGGCATTCACCATTGACGAAATACCATTCGTAGCCGCAATCTTGATCAAACCGTGCAATTCATTGAACACTTGGCCAGTCTTCCGACAGTGAGCATTAGGTGAATTGTCCACCTTAAAGTTTTGTATATTAACATTTGGAGGTTGTTGATCACAGTTATCGTAAAGCAGGTCATTCCTCATTCTTTTCGCTACCTGGTCTGTAGAGTCGACGACTAAATGAAGCAGCACATTGATGAGTATGCTGGTAGAAAAGCGTGTCTGCTTCAGAAGATTAGCAGGGAGCACAAGATGGAGGCGACGTCGAAGTAGTAATTTCACGGCAAGACACCTATCAAACTGAGCAGTCACCTTGAAGCTAGTTGCGAGGCATGCTAAGAGACGCATGCGATGAGCAAATGGTAATTTGTCCAAGAAACCTGAAATGTGTTTTTAAAATTAAATGAAGTCATAAAGCGTTGCCTATAAGCAAAAAGTACGTAATGCTAAGCCATACTATAAACATTATATTGTCATTATTGTTGTTTTTCTGTGAGTAACAGGTGTTGCGCAGCGAGGTTAGCAATAAGAAAATTGGCCATATCGTTGAAAAATGTACTTCTTAAAAAAATTAATGCCGATTAAGTCAAACTCTAGCTGAGTTAGATCATCTAACCGAAGTTACTCACTGTTTACAAAAATGCTCACATTCTACTATCTGATCTTCAATTCAGTATAAGAAACTATCGATGTCAAAGTCTTTACCTGGTTAACTAAAATAACTCAAGACTATACCAACTAGCATAAATAGCATTTAAAAACAGAAAGAACTAAAAAAATGAATAAAAGAAGATTCAGATCTCCCATATATTGGGTGTAGCAGTGGCCAACTTTGAGGCAGAGAACGCTCCAATTGTCCTATCTAAGTCTGACGTGAATAAAAAAGGAAGTTCTCGCAGTATTGCAAGAATTAAGGCGATGCAGTCAGAACAATGATGGGTGCAGAATACGAGCCGCAAAAGTGAATATGAAATAATAAATATTTTAATTTTTTTACTAAGTGGACACGCTTTATACAAGCAAACTCCTATAAATAATTGATTAAAAATAAAGCATTTGTGGTGAGCACAATGACTTCTTATGTAGAATTTTATTTCATCTGAGTGCGGGAGTTAGAAATAATTAAGCCTAGGCTGAACTACAAGTTAATTCTGGAGGAATCCGCATTAACGACCAAATCAATATCGATGAAGTCAACAATTGTGACCGGACCTATGCCAGTGATTTCAACCGAATCGGCGAATATTTTCCTACCTTCAGATTATGCTTACACTCCTGGATGTGTAACGGCCACAGTTGTGGTTTGAAAAATTTGAAGCTTCTGTTCGAGTGCAATAATTTTCATTCAAATCAACTTCTGTACGCGTGGCTGTCCAGGAATTAGTTGACCGAACAGTTGCAGTCCAACTAAAATTTCCTATCGACCTAGCATATGAAAAATGTAAAAGATAAGCGTTGGATCACTTCCGAATCAGGCCTCAGAAGGTGTTTTCAGAATTGTATAGACGCAAACTACAACCGGTTGGGATGCCTCTAGATACCATAGCACGCACCAAGCAGTGGTTGTCCAAGCTAGCTGAGTCTGTTTCCGGGTTGCAACCACATAAGGCTATCATGTTTATGCTGTTGGATCGTACCAGATATGGTACAATATGGAGCGCGAAGCGAGGCCTGGAAGAAGGATCCCAGGCTCTTTACAGTTCGGCCATCATGACCACCACGTTAACAGGCGCGACACTACGCATAAGCCGCGATACAACGTCCGACAGAGGCGACATACCTTATTGGAATTCTTCGCGGCATAATCATGGTCAGTTACGGACGGCGGCAGCCAATGGATCAGAAGCAAGCTAAATGTAATAAGACACCAACTGCGACTAATGCATCACCTAAGGGTCAACAAAATCAGTATAGTTCTCCTAGAGAACGACCAGTTGAATGGGGTAATAGGGTCCACCATCTCACCAATATTGATTGTCGGGGTCATGCACAAAAGATATATCCCTTGGATACTCAGATTTGTAGATCGAGCGAAGAGAACTAGAATGTCACCTTAAAATCTGTTCAGAATAAGATGGCCTTCGAAGAAAACGATGTATTGCAAACGATGCCACGCGTAAGGACTTTTATTAAAGTTGAATCTTTAGAACTCTTTAACGGACAGCTAGTAAATATGAAGTTGGATACGGGAGCTTATGTGCCGGTATCACCATTGACTTGGCCGTTAAACAATGCAAAACCAACGAAAGCAAACTTGAGTCAGACATCAGGCGCATCGATGGTGGCTGCGGGCGAATGGGACACTAAATTATTAATAAATGAAGATATCTACTGTCTTTTGATGTAGCGAATATTCAAACGCCTCCATTGGGACTTGATTTCATTAGAAAGTGGGCTAAGACGATAGTTTGTCAAAAACCCAATACTACTATCGAGGCCAAAAAGCACGAATTTCATTAAGTCGATATGCAGCTCTACGGGTATGGAGGAGACTAAATGTTTGCCCGGGTGATGGAACGAATTGCAACGCCAATACCATAATTTAACATCCTGATTGCAGCGAATGAACCGGACCAACGGTCGATCGCATTAAACTATGGCTAGATTTAAACGAAGATTAAGAACTACTATTAATTATATGGTGCTCCACCAAAGAGTAAGGCAGCGACTCGGGCAACACAAGAGACGATAAATGCTGGCATTCTTGAGCGATTCTCATCTGTTTTTCGAGCTTCTATGGTTTACGCTAGGAAAAAGGATGATTCGCTCCGGCAATTAAACTCGATAACTAAACCTGACCCGCATCCGATGCCGGGTCTGCGTGGTTTGTTCCTACAGCTAGTGGGAGGGAAATAATTTGCAGTTCCCGACCTAAAGCAAGGATTTTGGCAAATTGACGATCGGCTTGAAGACCGGTGGAAGTTAGCGGTGCAGGTATCCCAAGGTCACTTACGAATCATTCGGGTACAATTGGGTCTGAAGAACGCACCGAAAGTTTTCCAAAGAATGATGGACTCTTTCGTGTCAGACTTACACTGTACAATAGCTTACGTTGAACATATTATTATATGAGCCACTACTGACCGGAAATTACGTATTCGGCTTCAAGAAGATTTTTCCCAATACCGTAGAATGGCGAGAAAATTTTTATCCAGTAAAAGTTCAAATAGGTCGGCAAGTGCAGTTTCTGGATCACTCAGCTTCAGTGGAGAGATGTACGCCATTAGATTTGAATTTAATGCCTATCGAGGACTATCCGGTACTCACTTCTAGAAAACAATTTCGCCGGTCTATTGGTATGGTGAATTTCTATAGACCAAATCTCGCAGGAACGGCGGATACGCAATAATCCTTGTTCATGTTAATTAGGGCCAAGATAACGTTTCGTTGGACGGAGGAGGTTCAAGAAGCGTTTATCATATGTAAAGAGAAATTACTAGACGCAACCATTTTGACTTTCCAGTAGGTCGTATTTCAATTGTTACGGAAGCGTCAGATATTAACATAGTGGCAGTGTTAAAAGTGGACGGATGTCCGGTGCAATATATAAATAGCAAACTCACTAAGGCGAAGTAAATCTACAGTCACAGAAAAGGAAATACTGACCGTACAATGGTCACTACGAAAGTTTAGATATTTTGTCATCGGTGGATATATAGACATCTTTGCCGATTATTAAACACTAGTGCATTGCTGATCACAGTATTAATAAGAAACGAGTACACTGAGCCATTGAAGAAATCGAGGAATACGATATAACAATTTATCATCAAAATTATTAATTTATCATCGAAAATTCGGCAGCCGATGCGCTTAGCAGAATTTGTGCTGCGCAAGTTTTGCTACTTATCAAGGTCTCTGAAGAACAGGGAAATGATGCCACTGTTCTGAATCACAGTAACAAGCACAGCAAACGGGCAGAATGATTAGACAAGTCAGAAGAAAGAGTTGCCTAAAATATTAGGCTTTATTCATCATATAATGCAGATATACATGCTAAAAGACAAAACAAAACATGTTAGTATACGAACGGTGTTAATATAAATGTGTGTACAAATAAACAATCATATCATTCTCCTCCACTGCGATTTGTAGCGTAGCGTCAGAGTCGGAACAAGACTGTTATAGTAACAATTCAAAGAGGATTGAGAAAACATAGTATTTAAACATTTCCACTTCGTAAGTTATAAGGATGAACACGTTGTTGTTGATTGATAAGGTTTTCGAGATTCTCTGATAGGTCACGAGCATTTGAGTTATCCGTAGATTCACCATTTGCCTTAACATTATCAATATCGGTATCGTCATTATAGGAGGTTTGTTCATCAGCAACAACCGGTTCATTTTCACAGAGTCCCATATTAGTTCCAGCTTCATTCATCAGTGCGTCGGAGCCTTTCGGGGCTAATTGACGGATAGATACTGTATCTTCTCTTCCATCAGAAAAACGAACATGCGCATAGTTAGGATTGCAATGAATTAGTTCAACTTCTTCCACAGAGGGTCATATTTAGAAACTCTAGCATTCTTCTTGAGTAAAACTTTGCCAGGAACAGTAAGCCAGGTTGGGAGTGTGTTACCAAAAGTCGACCTTCTATTGTGTCGAAAAAGACGCTCGTGAGGGGTTTCGTTGGTAGATGTGCACAATAATGAACGGATTGAATGTAATGCGTCCAGCAGCACGCATTCCCAGTTTTCAACTGAAAGCCTTTTTGATCTGAGAGCGAGAAGGATCGATTTCCATAAGGTACCATTCATTCTTTCTACCTGTCCATTTCCTTTGGGATTATAAGGAATCGTTCTACTCGAAGCTATACCTTTTTCCCGAAGAAAATTTTGTACCTCTGTCGACATGAAGGAAGAACCTATGTCTGAGTGAATGTACGAAGGCATCCCAAACATTGCGAATATTTGACGCAGGTGAAGTATGACAGTGTGACTGCTAAGGTCAGGACAAGCAAATGCAAAGGGAAATCGAGAATATTCATCGATGACCGTCAGTGGATAACGATTACGAGTTGATGAAGGAAGAGGTCCTTTAAAATCGATAGATAACCGCTCAAACGGTTGGGTAGCTTTGATTAATTGGCCTTGAATTGCCAAAGGAAATCTGGGCTTGATTTCAGAGCACACTTCACAACTCAAGGTCATTTTTCGAATTTCATCAATAGAATATGGTAAATTACGAGATTTCACAAAGTGGAGCATACGAGAAATTCCAGGATGACAAAGAGAATCATGTATTTGTTTTAAATCCAGTCCATTTAGAAGCGCACCACAACAGGATCGACTTAGTGCATCTGCTGCTTTGTTATCTTTTCCGGGTCTATAGACAACATCGAAGCTGTAAGGTGATAATTCCATTTTCCAGCGCAAAATTTTATCGTTCTTCACTCTTCCTCGATTTTGATTGCCAAAAATAAAGGAAACAGATCTTTGATCAGTGACAAGTTTGAAATGATTACCCAAAAGTAAATGCCTCCATTTTCGAATAGCTTCAACCACGGCATAGGCTTCTTTTTCAACAGCTGAGTGATGTTTTTCAGATGGCGTCAACGTCCGAGAGAAAAACGCCACGGGTCTTCCATCTTGGTTCAAAGTGGCAGCAATAGCTACGTCCGAAGCATCGGTTTCGACGACAAACAGAATATCACAACGAATAGAAGCTAGAGTTGCTACGGCTAATTCTTTTTTAAGATCATCGAAATTTTGTTTCACAGAGACGGGCAAAGGAAAAGTTCGATTATGAACGAGTGAGTGAATTTTATCGGAGAAGTTGGAGATCCACGGCGAATAATAAGCGAAAAATCCCACAATTCTTTGTTGCGATTGCACATTCGACGGTGGTGGGAGATCTTGGAAAGGCTTTAATCAGTCAGGATCAGGTTTAATTTTTCCATTCGATATTTGAAAACCAAGAAGAGTAATTTCTTTAGCTGCGAAAATGCTCTTTGATTCATTTAAGGTCAATCCATATTTTTTAGCGGCATTAAGAAATTTGTTGAGATTTGTTTCGTGTTCAAGCGTATCTCTCCCGCAAACTGTCACATTGTCCACATAGACAAATGTATCTGTGAGATGTTCCTGTGCGATTATATGATCCATAGTTCTTTGGAAACATGAGACACCATTCGTCACTCCGAAGGGAATGCGACGGAATTGAAACAAGCGTCCACACGCTTCGAAAGCAGTAAATACCTTTTCATGTTCTTGGATAGGTATTTGGTGGTAAGCGCTTTTGAGATCCAAAGTGCTGAATATATGATATTTTGAAATGGTTTCAGCCATTTGGTCCATTTTCGGCAAAGGATATGCGTCTAAGAGTGTGAATTTGTTGACCGTTTGGCTGTAGTCCACAACCATACGTTTCTTGTGATTCTCATTCGATACCACGAGAACTTGTGCTCTCCACTAATCTGTTTATTTCATCCCGGATAAATATTTCATCCATTCGATTGTACCTTCTTGATTTCGTAGCAATAGGCCTCCAGTTAGCAGTTAAATGGTGGAAAAGAGGCGGGGACGTAACAGATGCAGGTTTCAGTAAACAGACGGTGAATGACGATTTATGACCACCAAAAGAGATATTTACACTTTTATGCAATCCAAGGAAGTCATGACCGAGGAGTACGTCAGTACAAAGATCAGAAAGTATAGATAGCTTGATATTTTGATAAACACATGATTTGTATTGAATCGACACAAAACAATGGCCTTTGGTATGACTCGAAAATGAGCTAGACGCCATGGTTATTGTTTCTTGAGAGGAGTGAATTTTCCAATTATTTTTCAAAACGAAGGCTTCTGAAACATAACTACAGGAACTGCCTGTATCAACGAGAGCATGACAATTTATGTTATTGACTTCTAGATTTATTACACATTTGGTGAGACAATCAGGAGCAGCAGCTAATACAGTTGCAGATATGGTAGGATGAAGCGTCGAAACCACTGGGCGGTGATTCTTAGAGCGACATACCTTTTGAAAATGTCCTTTGTTTCCACAACTTTTACAGAAGGCGTTTCTGGCCGGACATTTCCATCTTAAATGATAATCGTACCCACAAAAGTCACATTTTTGTTTAACAGCAGCAACAAGATTATCTGTAGATTTATCGGAGGTTGATGAAGGACAGAGTGGCTGAACTGTTGCAGTGTGTGCAGAATTCAAACAGTTTTGATATGATAATGATTGCTTTTCCGCCATTTCGAGACCACGTGCTTGATCAAAAGCCGCTTGAAAATTAAGTGAGTTGTGTTCTAAGAGACGTTGTCTGATTGAATTGGACTGGATTCCATTAATGAAGGCATCGCGCAGAGCATCGTCTCGATTTTCCTCGGCCGTAGTTGGTTTGAAATTGCATTCCCTAGCTAACGATTTCAGAATCTGAACAATTTGATCCAATGTTTGTCCATTTTCTTGTTTAGTAGTCGCGAGTATATGACGAACAAAGACTTCATTTTTCGGTCTGACATAGAGATTCATTAGAGTTTTGATAGCATGATCATAAGTATCACAGTCAACGATGTGTTCATATACGTTAGGAGAGACGTAGGAAATAAGAGTGTCTAATTTTTCTTGAAAGAGTTTCCTTGATGCGGAACTGGAATAATTGTAATTACCTGATCTGCGTTTTGACTAACGCAGCTTTCATTGTTCCAGTAATTTTCTTTTTTTTTCTATGATATTTCGATCTTCATTACCGAAGATCTTCATCAGATGCATTTCACGAAACAAATGAAGCAAGCGCGTTATTTCCTCTAGTCATAATATTTATATACCCCAGACTGACCATTCATTGGTTATACGTGTGTCACTTGTGTGTGTGTGTGCATTTTCATAACTGTTGGTTTCATCTAACTAATTTAGACCAGAGTGGCTAAATAATAATTTATCAATTGCATGCAATAACTATTCGTTTTTTTAAACACACTCAATGTAAATGACGTAACTGAGATGGGGAGACCCATAATTCAGAAACACTCGTCATAAAACATGCCATGAGTGATAAAACCAGAAGTCCGAACGACTAATGCACATGTTAAATTACAATTCAAACCACTAGGTTGTACTCAAGATAGAGAAGTTAATAACAGTTAATGGCGCACGCCACGCATGTCCATGTGTATGTGTATGCATAACTAAAAAACTTGGTTAAATTATTTTATTTTGATACACATGTACGTACATCTAAATGAAACTGCAGTCAATAGACATTAATTTACCCTTTGCACGCGTCAGACAAATTATTACTTATAACTATTGTATTATTAGAATATTTCCAATGGTTAGGGTGGGGTGTAAAACAGAAAATTAAGTTTGAAATCTATTTGTTTTAAAATCAAATGAATAGTTAGAGATGAAATTTTGAAGATTATATTAATAATAATTGTTTATTCATTTGTTGAATAAAAGCCCACTAATTAGTCAATCTTAATCCGATGTTCTTAATCTTTTACTGGAGCTAGCTTCAGTTACCAATTCATGCAATCGCCTTTTTCTTCCACTAGCTAGTGCAGTATTCCAAATCGGACCTAAAGATTTTTCAACAGCTGTTTCATTCATAATATTATCTCTAGATTTAATTTCTATAGATTCCCTAATCAATCTCGTCATCCTATTACGACTACATATTGCTATGCGTTTGCATTCCTCCCAGTCGATAGTATGCCCAGTCTCCACCACATGACGAGCAAGGTCAGATTTAGCAATATGTCCATATTTACACGCAGTTTTATGTTCACCTCTTCTTACTTTGATTGGACGCATGGTTTCACCAACATACTTGAGACTGCAATCATTGCATGGGATCTCATACACTCCTGAAGTGTCTAATGGTTCAATCTTTTCTCTTTGGTTAGGGAGTATAGTGCCTAGTGTAATTTATCCGGATTCATGGATTCGACTGCTTTTAGGAGGCCACAGAATGTACGATACCAATGATTCCATTGTTTTGCTGCATCTGGTGCACTAGGTTCAACATCCAATCGCTCTGGTCGTATTAGGCGTTCCATGATTGGGTTATATGATGAATAAATTGTTCTGAATCACAGTAACAAGCACAGCAAACGGGCAGAATGATTAGACAAGTCAGAAGAAAGAGTTGCCTAAAATATTAGGCTTTATTCATCATATAATGCAGATATACATGCTAAAATACAAAACAAAACATGTTAGTATACGAACGGTGTTAATATAAATGTGTGTACAAATAAACAAACATATCAGCCACATGCCAGGAATTAGACATTTTGTTAAAAAACGAACTGCGGTGCCCGCACCATATAAAGCGTTGAGCCTGCAAAAATGACTATTGGTGCAAAAAGAAGGACAAGCAGTGCAATGCGTTGTGCTGGAGTCCATACCAACAGAATGAATGGCTTTCTGGTATGAAACGCCCGGGCACCCCATCGGGACATTGTATTCGCGATTGTATTAGCCTGGTATGTCAAGAGAAATTCGTAGCTATTTTCAACGGTGTACAAGATGGCAGCGTTGTAAACCACGAAATAGGAGAAAAGTTCACCCCGATTGCTTTCAATGCCACTACACAGAACCGATTTCGGCAAATTGACCTAGATCCACTGCCGGTGGTTCGTGGCGGGGTAGTCTGTGTTTTCCATGGTCAGTAAGTATACCGGATGTGTCGAGTTTGTACCGTTGAATAAAATCGCAACAGAGAAGATTATAAAGTGCTTAGTAGTGCGCCGGTTCAGTCAATTTTGGGCACCACAATTTATTATTACCGACCAGAGTACACATTTCGAGTCAAGAGAATTTAATCTGTGGTGCAAGGATTTTGATATAAAAAATTCCCACTGAACATATGCGATTTGGGAAAATTAAACTGTATCTGAGGTTCAAAGCGAATAACGCGCAGATAAAAATGGTTCAACCAAGTCTATAACACTCGTAGGTACCGGCCTTTAAGTTGTGGATACGCAATAAACACAACTACCTTATTCATCCAACGTATGTACTAGAGCTTCATGTTGCTCAATTTTTTTCTAATTTTGGAAAATTAAATGCAATTATGTGAAAAACAAACCTAGGTTAAATAAATAATTGTTTTCGATATATAACGATCCGACTTAGAGCTTATTTATTTTATCAATATCCATCACATTTATAGCATCTAAAATAGCGTTATTGTTCGATTGCGTACAGAAAATAGGAAGAATCGAAAATGAAGATATCTGCAATAGCTTGATTTCGCTTATTCACTTTGCACGACTCAAGCGATCGGGTGACCCTCCTTAACCTGCGCGACAGTCGATTCGGTATTGATTCCTTATAGATTTCTCATTCTTGTTGGTCAAAATTTGCATGCAGAAGTTTCCTCCTCTTAGTCTTCAAAAAAAAGTGTACGAGCACTATCTTGTCAGACGCCAATGGTGGAAGACCTCTAAAGTAGCAGACGGGTCGGCTAAATGGTAACGAATTTGAAATTTGTAGTACAATTGAAGTAGTCGATCCTACAATGCAACTATGCCAGGTGAACACTGAGAGGTGTAACTGCGGTAGCGTGTGATAGTTCCGTTTGGTTATTTTTTTCCGCTGAAATGATCTTCTAACACTAACAAAATAGTTTTTATTGTAATTTGTATGAATTATCTAGGACAGAGGCTCACATTAGATGGATACCAAGAACTTGCGATTTTATCAAACGAATAGCATCAAAGAAAAAACATATTATAATCTATGCAGTCATTCTAGATCAGCGCTGGAACATGCCAAAAGCCTATTTCGGAACAAATATAACGGTAAACGATAAATTAAATAACTACGTGGGATGGTTATTTTAGTTACAGGATGAGCAAGCTATTGAAGAAGTGTGTCGAAAATGACCCTCGAATTATAAAACGAATAAATGATGGTTGTGATAAATTTGAAAAAACTTAATAAAATGTATAACCTTTAGAAATAAAATACATCATAAAAGACCAATTTCTGTTGTGCAGCGCTGTCATGTTATGGGTTTTTTCCGCAATTGACTATCTGGAGAAAATTGATAGCACTCGTAGGTGAGTAAAATCTCGATTTCATTACATTTCCAGGTGCACAGCATGCCGGTTTCCGTGCTTGATTGATTCTTACTAGTCCCGCCACTCTCAAGCCTTCAACACCCGTAGTGTCCACCGGACATGCTGTAGTACCAATTTGTGCCGAATTCGACAAAAGATTTTACTGACCTACGAGTGCTATCAATTGTCCCACAATAGTCAACAGCGAAAAAAACTTCTATACAATGTAGACCAGTCATATGGCAGAAATAGATTCGGACAAAAATGAAGTTGGAAGCGGCAGATACTTTACAATGATCCAGATTTTGCTTGTGACAATAGTAAAACATAGTCAGACCTACTCGTTTTGTTTTCTACTCTATTTACTGCAACATTTTCCAATCTGTCGGTGAGAAGAAGATCGTTGATTAACTGCAGCAGAATTTGATGGTTTATCAAGCCGTAAACAATACTGCGTAGTTCGAATCTGTTAGTTTGTTAATTAAAAATATTCAAGTATTAATAGGCTGAAGAAAACAAGGTAGACTTACGGAAACGGATGCCTGATAGGCTAGGCTCCTTTCAAAAGGTCCACTTTAATAAACAATAAAAATTTCCATATTCAATAAGTCACTAAATAGTTATAAAATAAACATGAACAAACAAAGTGAATATGCACAGAGCTACTTGTTGTGTCCACCTTTATTGGTTGGGTCGTTTATGCGGATTCCATCAGTATTTATTATCAATATATCATCCAGACGAGACTTAATTATACCTAATTCTGCAGTTATCCTAATAAGGGCGCTTCTGTGAGGACTTTCCGTTGAATTAATGCCAGCCCTATATAGGACTCTTGGTGAGTTCTTAGTCTCAAATATGGCTATTGCTACACAACTAATGAAGAATAATTTATTAAAATAACTTCCTTATACTGGACTTCGACATTTAAACAAGGTAAATAATATAGGGAAACCTGAGAATCCAAGACTGCGCACAGTACACCCGACAAGGGTCCATAGTGATGTGAATTGGTGGGTTTTTCATATGCGAGCCGAAGTAACCTAGTGATAATGTTTGTCGCCATTATCACACTCCTAATCGTTATGTCCATAATAATTGTAATAATTATTATTATCTCCTGTCTCATCGTCCCCCACCTGATCGACGTCATCAAAGACAGAATTCAAAATTGTATGCTTCATTGCCGCATAATAGCTATTGACGAGACGACATGACTTATTCTGGCGTTGAACTCACCAGCAATTACTAGGATTTGCGAGCGTCACTCACGACTAGCGATTTTAAACACTTCTCCAAACCAAAAGTCGGATGCTTGAGAGTTTGTGCATACACACTGAAACTGAGCAGAATAAGGTTGCTTGCGCAGTATGTGGTGCTCGCCTCCAGTGAAGCAGTGCCTCAGCAGAAAAGATACAACAAACAATTCTTTGCACAGCGTTTTCACATTTCCATCTTAACATTACAAACAACACCAATCTCCAAAATTGAAGGAAATAGTTCTTCTGAAATTAAGCTACAGTATATCTGGCTGTCAAGCATGCACTGGGAATGAGGAAGAGTCATATTTCCCATTAGAAAGAAACTGCGAAATATTACAAACAGGATTCACTATCTGGTGGAAAAAATAAGGCTGCCGAACTTGCGCAGTCTGTCAGCTGCGAATTACTGACCGGCTCGCGAAGCAAGTGAACTCGCATTCAAAGAACCAAGCAATGGATAATCCTTAAGCTTAGGCGATGCTAGAGAACCAGTGAAGACAAATGAAGGCCTACAACGTGACTAATGGTGTGAGCTACTTCAGTACAAAGAGGACAACATCGCCGGTCACTTTCTCGCATATAATCACTGAGATTATCAAGTATTGACAATAAATACCAACCAAACGGCTTATATCCTGGCATGCCTTCCGCAGGATTGCGTCAGTATCAGCTATTCTACATTATTGCCTAAGCTGTCTCTCAGAATCAGACCATGAAATTAGTGATCAAGACAAATAATTATGTACTTCTTCATGTCCGACCGTGAACATTCCTATTAAAAATCGTTAACTATTATATTTAAACTTTAATACAATTAATCATGCCTTAGTGTTATTTTATAAAAGCTAATGAAGAATTAGGCGTTCACTGGCATTCTGTTAATTCTTGCTTTCTAGCGAAAAGCAATATACAGCTCAACAAATAATTCATATTCAAATGTTATTAGTGTGCTGCTCAAATAAATCGCATTATGTATTGACACATCATTTATACGGTGTTTAACCATAAAATTGCTTGAAATTAATTAAAAGTGATAAATTTTATACCCCAAAATGTTTTGAGACATTCTAGATTTGATATACCGATAATCTCAATTTTGACGACTAAATACAATTTCAAAATTAATATAGTTTTGCAGCATATAGATCTATTTTTCTGTAATCAATCTCAACATAGCTGCTTGTAAACTATTTAAACAATTTGTTTATACCAAGTTTTGCCCCAAAATTTTTATTGATCATAATTTTACCAGTTGTAATAACAAGTAAAACTCACACTAGTTAGTTTTCAGCATCAGAGTACAGCGGAATCCGTCTAAGAGAAACTATCGGAAGCCCTATAAAAATAATTATGTACCTGTTTTGATAAGATACACTTTGGCTCATACACCAAGCAGTGTCATGGAAAATACGTTTAACTGGGATTTCATGGGTAAAACTAATGTGCAGTCATAAAAACAACTTTCTGAAATACTCATTACATTCATATATGCTATAGCACAATGTAGTGCATTAGAAAACTGAGCGTGATATAAAATTATGTGAGCGATGCCAGCTAGCACATGTCAAATAAAATTTAGCACAGTTCATGGAATGCTCCACAGCTTCATCCAACTGTTTAATGAAAACAAAGATAGCATACATCAGTGAAAATATAGGACGCATAACCACAGAACATCAGAAGTGAATTTGAACATAATCTCCAATCAACAAATACTACCGACTGTAGCATCCATGGCCAGTTAAACGCAATTGGAAGTCTGCTGTGAATATTGTTATAAAGTATACCTTCACTACTTAGGTAGCGGCGCCATATGGCTTACTCCTAGCAGTCACTGAAGCTCGTGAAATCTTACAAAGTTATAAAAGACATTGATCCTGGGTAACGAGATGAGCATCATAATTGTTCAATTTAGCAAAGGTTTTTTACTTTACTTAGTGGCCAGCCTGATCATTTATTTATAATATTAAGAGCATCAGATTCTAGATCAGTTTATTGTGAGTTGCATAAAAAACACACTCAGTTACACGAATTGACAAATGTCGACTTTCCTTGGTTACCATCAGATCACGACGGCCAACCGACTAAGTGCGATAAAAACCGCAATATATATACAACATAATATAATATAACTTTGTTAAAGATGAGATGTAGTTCCGATCACTTCAGCAGTCAATGGATAAATTCAAATAATGATTATTAAAACTATATAACAAAAAATCAGTCGCTCACCCCGTTGACTTCAGTAGAGGCATATTACCATGAAAACGAACATGAAGAGAGCCACGCGAGGGCTAACAGAAACTATTAAAAGTCTACTGTGCCTATGATGATAGAAAATATGCGCCAACACTAAAGAAGTAACGCCGCAAGTCACCCTCCTACTTATAAATAAAACTATATAACAATTAAAATATGAATAAAAAGATGAGTCGCCCACCCTCGGGGCTTCAAAAGAGGAATATTACCATGAAAACAAGCTTTTTACGCGGTACACTCGAGGGCTAATCGAGGAAGTGCAGATCTATTGTACGTACGATGGTCAAAGTTATGAGAAAGATTCGTGGCGAATCGCCTTCCCTCTTAATTTCCCTTTATCTATCACATAGTAATATTTAAATAAAGACGGTAATCGGAAAACACGTTTAGACCACTATACCTTTTATTGAATAATGTTAACATTTTATTTGTTAATTATAGATAAGATTAGATGACGTTGCCAGTATAACTTGACGAAGAGAAAACAACAATAGTCCAGATGAAATGAAAATACAATTAACTCTGCATATGCAGGTATCTGATTTATATAAAAATTTTTCAACTTTCAATGTTATATGATATGGAAACGGGGCTAACTATTGAATAGAATAAAAGACTGTACCAAAAATTGGGTTTAAACAATAAAAACAGAGACGGATATACCTGTCTCAAAGAGAAATACGTCATTATAATATAACAAGGGAACAAAGCGGATAATTAAATGCGATAATATTTGAAATAAATTAATAAGCAATTATTCAAATTCTTTTGAAAATTACAACAGGGTTGGCGTATGAGCCAACGCGAATCATAAACGTTTTAAAGCCACCTATCAGCGAGTTTTGTTTACATTGAAAACATTAAAATATTTATAATACGTTTCCAAATTTACCATGGAGATTTTAAAACACAATTCTGTTTCATATTGCCATAGCGCGCCTTGAACATTTTCATTTTCCATTATTTTAAGTAGTTAATTAGTTAAAAACCAACGAATAAATATTTTAGATCAAATTTTATAAAACTTACTTCGATAAAATGTTGTTTGACGTCGATGCTCCGTTTACACTGATATCTTTGTCGATTTTGGAATTTTTAGCTACTGTAAGCAAACAATTTTGTACATCATCAAGTTCTTCATCGGATAAGGTTTCTCCGTCAACCAAAAAGCCACTTTCGACAAGCATACGTTCGACTTTGTCTGATGAATCATTTTGCATCCGAATATCACGTATTTCAGCGAGGGTACCTTCAGAGTACATTGGTGTCATCGAGTTTGTTAGGTTTGAACAAGTAGAAGTAGCATTAGTTGCTGGAGAGGTAGATGTAAATTTCCCGGATGACTTGTTATCCTCAGCATTGGAGACAGTTGAAGATCTTCGCAAGGTTGCACTGTTGGTAGGATAGGCCCGAGGTGGTAGACCAAATTGTCTACGTATTAACGTCTGCTGACGATTCTGGGCAGTACTTAGTTGACGCAAACTGAATCCGGCAACAGCATTCAGCGGAAATTTCGGTGTTTGACGGTTTAAAGTTCCACTACTAGTTTTTGAAGTCGATAATTTAGTCAATTTGCTAGACTCGTTGCTGGCTATAGAAGATTCATTTTTAGTTAGAATAAAGCTAGCTGAATTATTTTCTTCGTCTTTAACTGACGCCGGCGTATTCATGTGCTCCTGTTCATGACGAGAATAATCGCAGCTGACGGACAATCGTGACGGCGATGTAGACTGATGTGACAATGATGTATGACTGATGTCAGACGCATCGTTTGTTGTTTTCGTCTTCTGGATAACTGCATCCGGTACTGGAATAATACGCGGCCGAATTATTCGCCGCTTCTGGTTACATAAACGAGGTGGCGGCTGGTTATCTAGGTGAAAAACGCCGGATGCTAATTGTTTCAAACGATCTCGATCTGAGCGGTTGAGCGTTATTGTTTTTCGATACGAAATTCGAATTCTACAACAAGATTCTAATTGGCCAAATAACTCATCCTTATGCTTTGATACCTCAATCAGAGGTAGTTTGCTATCAGCACATTTCGGCTTTGTCTCATTTTCTTTTCCTAATGACCATGGCTGATCGGATTGATTCTGATGGCTGATCAGATCTGGAATAGAATAAGCTGACATCAAACAAGACAAGGGATGTAGAGTGACAGCAAATGCCTCTTCAAGGCTCTCTAACATGATGTTCCACAATGTTGGAGGCAAATAATTTGCTGTACTCAGTATGAAATGTCTAAAAAAATGAAAACAACATATTTTGATTATATGCCTTGTTGTTCTACAGGTTACTAAAAAAGTCATCAGTTACAGTAAAAGTTGCTTCTAAACTTTATTTATTTAACTTCATAGCCATAGCTCAATGTCTAAACATATTTTGGCACATATTATCAATTTAAAATTTTTCATGTAACCGACATGACGGTGCCTTTTTTCTGCTTCTTGCTAGCTACAGGGGGGGGGGGGTTCAAAGAGAGCCTTATGTAATCAACGCTTGTTGCATCACTACGAATTGATCCATCATCCTATAGCCGACCTGATTCCGTAGTATAACTTATTCACTGTAGGTCCATATTCGGTAACCGCAGATATAATTAACTCAATCCGTCTAGAACGACTGTCCTCGTTCCCATGCAGACGACAAGTAGCGGACTTAATAATTGGATTTCGAAACTAAGAGCTGATAAAACATTGCCATTTATACAGAGTCTTATAATTTATGACAACAGTAATTATTAATAAACGGAATATAATTACAAAAAATCACACAAAAATAATTTCACATGCTAGGCGAATGTTCAAACATCAAAACATAATTTAATAATTCTTACGCAATTGTCCCTTCACGCCATTATACTCCTTAATTCATGAGCTAATTTAATCAAAATTACACAAAATATATATGCAGACAGAGTTTCAACAGAATCAAAATTAAGCAGGTTATAATGCTTATGACCATGTGTGACCTAAAAATAAAGCAAATCAAAACATACATAATCTCGGTAATTCATCCGAACAATATAACCAACATGTTACTGAGCGATCTAAATCAATAGGCACCCAAAATTCTATTCGCATATTCTAAAGCTAAATATGTAATCATAAATGAAAAATTTATACCGAAATTACAATCGGAGTTAGAAACTGAAGCAGATATCTACATGCTAATTACTAACCAGTTATCAGTCAGTCAGTTAGCTATGCATCTGAATTACTTTACACTGATTTAGGCAGACAGTCATTTCTTTCTAGCTGCACTACTAAACCATATATGTTTAATCACAAGAAGATGGTTATGTAAAAGGGAAATCAAGAGATGCATCATTCATTCTTGTATATTTTTTTGAAAATATTTATTTTGCATCGAATAAAATTTTTCTTTACATACCTTGGATGAAAATGCGATCACCCCTGCTGATCATTAATTGTCGCTGATCAAATTCGGAATCAATATTACAGTGTGTCTGTACTGTGCGGTAGATGAAATCGAATTATAGTTTAAAATCCTTCCTGGCACACGAGAAGATAAATGAGGTTGCATCATAAATTTTCCACACAGACTTATTTTACTGACCAAATCCACACAGAACAATATGTTGAAAATACTACTGGTAAGTTCATCGAAAATCTTCATATTTGTGTAAACTTTACTTTAACTACAGTCATTTTACTTTCTTATCTAAGCTAAAATCTAATTCTTCTTAAGAGCAGAGCTGATTCATTATGCACTATATGAGTACATTCCGTGATTTATTGATATAATAATTAGATTTGCTATGTAAAACTAGTCATTGTAAATTTACGGATTAAGTTAAATAAAGTTTATTGACTTTAAATAGTCAACACTGTAATTCTAAGCCAGCCACACAATATCGAAAAATTACTATGAATAACATGTAACCGCACATTTCGATCTTTTTTAAACCTCGTAACAGCTCGAAGGAAACCTAACTGACAGTGGTCGAATCGCAATTAATATATAGTATGGAACAGCCGATATGCAGCTCTCGCATACAGCGCACCAGACGCAAATATCGACTGCATATATATTTTCATATAAATTGTCTAATTTAGCATCTATTGATTGTGTGGTTAGTCATACACAACTTTCTAGAGTTATTGGATACTTGTATAGAAAGGCGTTGCATTTCATCGTAAAATACACATAAATTATAATTAGATCTCTTTGGTGCACGTTTCTATCACACTCGATATGGTTTAAATCAAGTTTGCGAGCTTGAAGTAAACACCGATCCAATTGTATTTAACCAGTCGTCGATTAACATAGCAAAACTATCGCTAGTCAATATTGGTCAATGAAAATCAAAATGCTTCATTAGCTGTAAACGATGGCATTTGTGCTGTTGTACAACTAGGTCGAAATGAAATTCGGGCATATTTTAAGTAAAAAATCTTGACTTAAGTCACTTTATCATCACTAGCACTATCAATTAGTGCTGAGGTGTATCTCAAAATGTAAAATAACATTGAATACGTGATTTCAGAAGTTAACGAAACCAAAGGTAATTTTAATAGTGCTTGGATAATAATCGCTTAACTTTTGCCAACGAGCCTATCTGTTTTACAATTAATGGTAAACAGAGATATCTTAACTTGTATGAAAACAATTAAGACAATTTCTGTTACGATGAAATATTAATAATTTTTGCTTACTTCATACAAGAGATCGACAGGCGAGATAAAGACTCATCTGGCAGACGTGAAGCCTCTAGAAGCACTCTAAACAGTTGTCGACATGCTCTTCCAACTCCGAGAACTTGACGATGAGTTTGTAAAATAGTTACATTTCCATTCTGCATAGTATCATTGTGATTATCAGATTCATTGACGTTTTTGCCACAATCAACTAAGTAAAAATAGAAAATTTAATGAAAAATGCTTAATACACAATGGTGAAAAATATCCATATAGAACGTTGCAAGATTTGAATGAATTAAAGATTCGGTTAGACAAAATAGCTCGTTTAGCTTAAATAAATAAATAAATAGTACCGAGCGTGTAAAAATGAAACAATTCAAGCGCAAATACAGTGAATGTTAGTCAATTCTATTTTCAATGCTGTCACCTAGTTGGTGTAAGCCAATTATAGTATTTATTATGCCATAATATTTAAGTAATATAAATGACTGCATCCATCACAATTTCTGAAATAAACTAAACTCAGAAAAATACAAAAAGAGCAGTTAAAGTAGTGCATGTTAATTGACGGAAAATATATAAATATACGAAATAGATAACAATGAATGAAAATAAATCACATTCGAGCACGGTTGAAAAATCTGTCTGATATTTTGAATTAACATAGTCTGTTTTCCAAAATAAAGCCTTCAAACTTGTGTTATAAAGTGGCTCTTGAAACTAGACAATCAAATATTGAAAAGATGAAGAATTAACCTCATAACAAACTGCCAAATCCGAACAAATTTTTTATCAATTTATTGAAGAAGAAACTTTATTATAAAGTGAGGTTCTTACTTATGGAAAAACACTTTGCATTGCTGGAAAAGAAGACCATATAGCAACTGAAGCAGTGTTTGAATCACTCATCAAAGAGCTGTATGAATTAAAAGTGAATAAGGATGACAGCTAGCATTTGCCACCAATAGCAAAATTGGTCACAGCCAACGAAATCTCCGTTGAATAAAGCATACATGGTTGATTTACGAAGTGGTGGCCAAATATCGTGATCGTGTTATTGCGTTTATTAGATCAAAAAAAATCAAAGTCATTACTTCAGAGTTATCCTATATTCTACAAGATGCACGGACCTCATATGCCGAACAAAAACAAATGAGGCGAGTTGGAACACAAATGTCGAGATTGTACGTTTTACTGAATATGCACAAACACGATATTCCGCTGAGACCAATTTATTCAATGACAAATACACCAACACATGAATTGGCCAAATGATTGTTTGACCTATTGAAGCCGGTGGTAAACCACTTATCTGTGTACAGATTGAATAATTCCTTTGAAGTCGTTGGAAAAGTAGACATTGAACGTTAAAAATCATTGGATGTATTCGTTTGATGTTGGGTCATTATTTACAAAGGCCTCTTTAAAGAAAACTATTAAGTTTGTGTGTTATTATGTTAGGGATAATTTATAAAAGTTTAAACTGAGTGAAACACTATTATAAAGATTCTTGAAGTTACTTTGTTCAGATATTCAATTCAGTTTTAAGAGTCAACTATACAGAAAGAAGGATTGTCTAAAAATGATTTGGCGCTGGCCCCTATCATAGCTGATATGTTGGAACTAATTTTTGTTGATTTATTATTTAAGGGGAGTCTATACAACTGTTATGTTTATTAAATATTGTTATTCTGTGGCAGAAGTGTAAATGCCAGAGAACTATTTAATAAATTCAATGAATGGCATACGAATGGTAGATTTACATTTGGAAACGAAGAAGATGATACTCTGGATTTTCTTGATATGTTGCTCAAATTTAGAACCGATGGCCCATTTTGCAGATTAATTCTCCATAATAAAACTTGAAAAGTGCAATATTTAAATTTCAACAGAGCACACATTAAAATTAGTTGGTGCAAAGTAAGATTAATGTTATGCAGAAGTCTGTAAAAGAACATTACATCGTCAACTCCTAGTGGAGATAGCTTGTGTTCAGTGTTTACCTTCTCAGGCCGATGAGAACTGTCTGCTAAGGTGCCAGTGGCTAAAGTTTCCTTAAGCAGATGAAACCTTCCTTTCGGGTCTAGCATGCTTGCTCTCATTCCGTCACTATCCAGTTAGCACAAAGTATTACTGTGTAGTTAAACCCAACTCGTAGCCTAAAATGACATGGGATGATAGCTGTATTCCATTAGACTCGGCAAGTTCCATGCTAATAATACCGGGCTGACTAACTAGTGCTCTTCGTTATATAGGCTTAAAATTTCTATGGTTGCAGGCATATATTTTACCATTGTTTTGATGCTCTTAACAAGTTCGGTATATTTTATATATTGTAAGTTGGCTTTGATGTTGCATTGTCGAAGACTTTTTCGAGATTAACTCTATTAGTGTTTGAATACACATTCGTCCACCTGTCTCGCATATCTTGATCAAATATAGAGTGGGTATAAGTCGTAGTACTGGCTCCTACTGATGAGTCGCCAGTAAGTGCGAAACGCATGTCGACATGAGATTATATCTTTCGTTCCCGCTTACTCTGATATATCTCTCTCGTATTATGTGAACTAGTTTGTTAATATATACGAAATATCTAATACACAACTAACTATGAGCAGATGCTTCATAAGAATGAAGCCACAATCGAGTAGACGGTTAGGCTACGAAACTGAAATTAGTTTAGTGCTCGTCTTATAAGCCCTGACCCTATTTATCCAGCCAATTACCTTCTACGCAACATGTTCACAGACACAGGCAAACACACGCATAATATAAGTTAAGGTAGCCGAATTTGATGATATGAGGCATTTTATCAAGAGTGCTGGCAGCATGAACTGACAATTTCCAGTTCGCACTCAAACGGGTAAATTAGTGCTAGTGACAACAATAATTTTTCTCCGCAGACGTAGCAGAAGACAAATTGCAATTCACTATGTGTGTCTCACTCTTTCAATCTCCGAGCAGATGCCGCACAATAACAGAAACAATTGTTTGACAAGGGCGAGACCATGATCCATTTTATCGATTGTATTTCAAAGTAAGATTACTTAAGGTATCAATCCTGTAAACAATGGCTGTGTTCAATGTGTAGAATGCAATAAATATGTTTCTAGTAAGAAAAAATCAACTCGGTGTTTATAACAGTTGCCCACCGTCCATTATTTCGGAAACTACTATAAGAATTCATGCTAATGTTATAAAAATTGTCCAAATATATAGTATAAAATTCAAACAAAGTAAAAAAACTAGATGGATTCTAGTGATGAATAACTTGTTTATCATAAAAAAAATATCTCAACAAATATTTTCATATGCTTGCGCAACACAATTAGCCCATAATGTCGTTTACGCGTGGTGCTTCTCTACCATTTGATAGAAATGTCTATTAAAAGCAAATTTTTTGCTTTACTTGTAATGAAAATCCATGTAGCATATGTTAAATACAAAATAGTCCTAAAATATTGAAACAACAGATTGTGCATTTAATTTTCGGCCGATATATCGGGACTTATATGACAGGATGGTGCAGAAAAATAACAGCAGGTGGGCTAATGTGCACCAATGAATGTTTGTCTGTTTTGATCAAAAAGGGCAACACACAATGAAGTCTGACTGGTAGGAGCAAGTGGTAGTAAAACAGTATTGATTCGTAAAGAAAAATGAAACGAAGACGAAACGTTAACTTGACAAGATAAACATAGGCGTGTCGTGTGTGCTTTAGTGTGTTAAACGTGAAAAAAGCTACAATGAAGCACATTATTTACGACGTAAACTATAGCTAATCTGCGAAGTAACTGTGACCTAATTTATAAAATGAACAAAATTAAATAAAATAAACAGATAAGACAATGAAACGAGGGAATGCAAATTAGCGTTGAAATGCTATGCTCTTATAAATTATTCTGGTATAATTAATGGTACTGAATCAAGTGTGTTTTCACGCATCCATATAGCGCATCGATGAATAGTAAGCTTAGCAAATAAAGAAAACTTGGCGGGTGAACACAACGGAGTTGAAAATAAATAATAAAGAAGCCTAGTAGCAAGTCGAGGCCGAATGACCAAAGAAATTTATAAACTTCTATTATTTTGAGAGTGGTTTGTGTATTACTAATTCAAAATGAGAAATACTTCATACGTTTATATAGTTAAATGAACATTGGTTGCGCGGGCGGTGATAGCAATTAATACAATCAAGGTTGTGATCAGTGAAAACACCTGACTCTTTATGTACATACATTTGTTCGTATAAACAATGCATTGTATGGCGTAGAAAAGGCAATGCATGCAGTAGACCGGTTTCGTCCTTATTGGGAACATATCACAACCTGTCCAGAATTTTACGCGGACAGGGCTCAAACCTGGGCATATCTACCTTGAAATCTGGTGCTTTAACCGCTGAGCCACGTTGCTGCACTTCGTATGTTGTAGTGTTACGTCATTGTAAAAAAACAAGTTTATTCCAGACAGGTAAAACTAACAGTTTTTTTCATACCTAAACTTTCCTCGAATATCTGTCCCTTTATACGGGAAATTTAGAAAATCAAAGAAGAAAACTTTTATTACTTTTAAATATTATATAAAAACCGGAATGACAAACAAAGATATAAAGGCACACAAACACACAAAAGCGTCTAAAGTTCACCCGTTCATAACAAATGAATACAATAAACTTTCATCTACTTAAGCGCAGAAGAAGGATGTTGCAGTCGAGATTTTCCGCAGGCCTCCTTATTTCTTGCTTTCATATTTCGATACACAACGGGTTTGATATTTTTCATTAGTTATACAATTTTATTTGGAGGTCGATTTTCATAAAAACGTTGCATAATTTTACCAATGTACAACACCCATCTTGTTTAAGAATATTAATTGTTCTGTAAAAAAATATTATTTTCTTACAATTTATATATTGCATTCTGAATAATTTCTTAGGAAAATGAAGGGACAAACTACTTCTAACTATACAGAACTAACATCAGTATTCTCGTAAAGAACCTGAATAATTTATTATTACCAGAAAATATATACAATTTCTCATAGGATGAATGATTGGTTTACTAAGACTTACTTGCAGCTATGACGTATTGCATGATTAAGTCAACTACCAAATCAGTTACCAATCCTGTAACAAGGCGTATATCAGCAGCCATCTTCAGAAGTCTTTTATGCTCATCCTCGGCCCCGGTTGGTACTGTTTCGACGCTTTCCGCAATCACTCGTCGTAATCTATTTAGCTTAGCCCGTCTCTGGTATTCTTTTAGATTAGGTGATCTACTCTTATCTTGGAAGTCAGAGGAAAAAGCGCTCTTCGCAGAATCTACATCAGCTTGGTGTTTAGTAACTGTCGCAGAATTAGTCGCTGACGAATCAATTGTCTTGTGTTGAGCTGAGTCTAGAGAAATGGATGGTTTTTCTATAACAGTGAAACGGGTAGGATGCGCGGCAAGGCAGGAGCTACAACTTGGATTGCATGTATAGGACTCAAGATGTGCTTCCTTTGCATACGCAAATATCCACTCCTATAAAATCGTATGAAAATATATATATATATATTTAGCCACAAATGGAAGCAAACAGACATATAAGTTGAAATGCAACGTCATTTTCCAGCAATCATTGTTCAAACGTGACAGGTCTAAAGTTATGGAGTTGTTGACAATTGTCCTAGTTATGCTAAACGCCAAGTTCTCTCGTGAATGCACAATAAAGACGGTGACAAAAGCTCGTTCAACTGATAATTTTTCAAATAAACAATTCGCAGATAAACGTGTCTTTTTAACCTAATGGTGAAAATATGACCACAAGCGCACAACATATCGTGGAAACCTAACAAGTATGTTCCTCAGACGCGGTCCTTAAGATACTAAATACAAAAAAGCGAACGGTTGATAATCTATAAATTGATATGGATTAACAAATTTTAGCCGGATACGTGCAAACAGAAAAACGACTGTATAGATACTTAGTGACATTGGATGTGATGCAAAGTGTGAAAACAATTGTTATAATCCCTGTTTAATACTCCCTCGTTTTATTTAATACAGAAGAAGATTGCGACATGTTTGATAAAGATTGAAAAGCCTAATTTTTACTGTATAAAACCTGTTTATAGGAGTATGAATAATTAACGATAGTACATTTACCTGTGCAGAAGTTCCAATATATAAATTAAGTTCAAATTTGTTAAGTGAACACCTTAGAAGAGAACAAAAATTCCACAGAATCAAGTCATTAGGAAAAACATTGTATTTCTAACAGTAAAAACGATATATTTTATATTATGTTATCACCATGAATTACGATGTTTAATATGAATCAATTGGGATACGTGGTTAATGGTGCCGTGTTTTATCAAGCCGAACTCAAGACAAAAACGGCTTCGATAAAAAGGTAACTGGTTTCTCTAGCACATGACGTCATACCGCGGCTGGCAGTAGTTTTGTTATGTTGTTCGACGGCTGGTTAAATACAATGGGATCGGTGTTAACTTCAAGCTCGCAAACTTGATTTAAAGAAATAAGGAATGTCAACGTTTAACAATTGATAAGGGATAAATTTAGTTACATAACACAAAAAAAATAAGCGAAAATGACAATATTATACACGAATTTGGCGTATGCACGTAAATAGGCAAATGCAAGTTTATCACAGGGCGAAATCAAACTCTAAAACATCGTGAAAACAAATCAAGCTAATAGAAATAAACTGTGCAAAACAACTAAAATACATCACACGATTAAAATACTGCGCTCCTTTAATTCAAACATCCAACAATGTAGATCATTTTGTCGAAGAGTTAGCTCCAGTACTAGCTCCAGTGTTCTATATAGTCGACAATTTAAGGCTCTGTTGCAAGACGACGCCTGAAACAACAGGGAGAGCCCGAAGTCCAGTTTTGGCATAATGGTTGGAATTATACTCCGATAATATCGATTTCGCCTCACCGTTCACTGTACTTTATACGTTGTATTTTGTTCAACGGCTAAGGCACGATCAATAACGAAACATCGGCTCCAGTATCGAGTTAAATAAAATTAGGCTGTCTGTTGAAGAACTCTAGACAATTAACTTCAATAGAAATTCATGCGAGTAGAAAAAATCCCATTCCTTTTTACTTCGTGGGCCATCTGATTCTTAGCAGACACCAAATTCTGAGCACCCGACAGGGTTTTATTTTGGCTAGCACTTTTTTTATCAATGTTCTTGGGATGGTGGACACTTACTACCATAAAAGTATCGCTTTCTCGGAGAACTATATTGAAGTTTTTGCAAAGTAGGTGACGTAGTCGTCATAGCTGCTGGTGTCTTTTCGAACTGAAACTGTTCCCGAGCCAATGGATACGGACACCGTTCATGGAATAATTGTATATGATGCGAAGAATCCACGAAGGAATGTCGCCCCTGTCCGCTATTCTAATGGTGCACATTCATGGTTTTTTTATTCCAATGTGATGGCCATAATTTTTTATTTCGTAGTCTGGAATCCATCATGCAAGCCCCCACGCGTGCTTGACGGAGCACCATATATGGTATAGTTCAGCAGCATAAAATGATAGCCTCATGTGGTTGCGAAGCCGGAAAAGAAAATTAGCTTGGACAACCAACGCTAAATGCGTGCAATAGTGTCCAGGTGAAGCTCACACGCTAGTGGTTTTAGTCTGCATGATTTTGCAAACCTCTCCACATGCATAGCACGGAATCGATATAATATTCTTCGTTTGGATTAAGCATATTGCAGGTTTACTGGTAATTGTAAATGGATTGCCACCGTGCGATCCACTAATTCCTGGGCAGCCACGCGTACAATTGCATCCACACAGAGGCTTCAAATTTGTCAAACCACAACCGTGGCCTTTCCACATCCAAGATTGCTTGCGATATCTTAAATTTTTAAAAGGCTGAAAATAACTGGTCGGTTCGGATGCTAACATTGACAGCGTTTAGTTTGCTGTCACCAGGGCTCGGCAGGAATGATTATAATAGAAAAATGGTAATTATGCTGTTTATAGGCGTTCTTTCAGAGTTCAAAACTATTGTTTCATCTAATCTTGACTTAATTACCCTTAACTCTGCATTAATAGTACCCGTATGTGCTAGCAATATCCAAACCAAACCTATACTATCACAAGAAACCACTATGAATAGACGCACAAACACATTTTTAACAAATTATTTATAGAAGTATGCTCGTAAGAAAACACGAACATTTAGTAACGCAAATTTACAAAATATTCAATTAGTAGTCACTTCTGAGGCACGGCTACTAATTCCAACATTTTCCTGCTTTTTTTACTTTACTCCTTGTTCATCTGCTCTTCTTGTGTTCACTAAGACAATAAAAACAATGCCGTCAAGATATATGAACCGGTCGACTTCCACTAAATATTCATACATACATAATTGCAAATATATTGGTTCTCCGCAAAAAATAGTATCTAACTGGTAAATATTTAATTGAATGATGTCATGATTACCATGAAAAGTGATAACTGATAACGATCGAGGCCACGGTGTATGGATTTACTGGAGTAACAGGTGTTCAGAAATAGATGTAATTCTCAATTTTATTTAAATTTAGCATAGCTTGAAATCCGTTATGTTGGTAAAATGTACCGACTTAACAACCGTAGTGCTAGTACCATATGCCTATTCGGCAACCATATTGTTGGTATAAGGTATTGACAAAGACTCTGTATATATATATATATATATATATATATATATATATATATATATATATATATTATACTTAGTGAGTCAGCTTTGAAGCCGCATTGTCGAAGACTTCATGTGAATTTATCTCTACTACTGCAAGTTTATACATTCGCATAGGAGATTTGATCGTGCAATTGTCCAACATTCCTCATCAAAATGTATAGTGGGTACAGGACGAAATACTGGCTCCTACTGATGAGTCACCAGTAAGCACGAAACAAATGTGCACATGAGATTATACGTGTTGTTCATGCTGACTATGATTTATCCTTTTGTTCATATTTGAACTAATTTGTTACTAGGTGTGCAATACACAATACATAATTGAAATCCTTGTTGGACCCCTCCGCTGGTAATAAAAGTGCACGCTTGTACATTGTAGACAAGGTGGCAACCAAATTTTTATGTGTAAAGCAATGGTACAACATTGCGATCAACTGAATCAAATAAACCATTGATGCTTCGATAGACGGCTATTATGGGACAACTATATACATGCAACTGTTCAAGAACTTTCCTTACGGTTAAAATATAATCTATAAAGCCTCATTGTGGTCGAAATACAACTTGTTCTAGATACTACTGGCGTTAGGTTTAGAATACGATGGTTAACCCCAGGAATTATGGTCGCCTTGTCAGAATATAAAAATGATGGTAAACCCGTACTAAGCAAAAGACACGGTTTTCTTACTCCATATACCGAAAAAGAGAAGTTAATGTCATAGAGATTATTCTGTCACTATTCGTAATTAAGGTCGATATCAGATTATCGAAACTTGCAGATTTATGATGCTTAATAGATAAGATTGCTTTCAGTATTTCTAAATATGATTCTAAATATGGTTCAAAATTAAGTTTTTACGTTTTCGGGGATCGAAAACAAATCAACAGAATAAGAAAAATATTCTTTGAAGTTTTCTGTTCACAATAAAAACAAAACCTTTATCCGTTATAAGATTGTTGGTTTGATCATTTATTGTTTAGCTCACTGCAATTTTTTCGTATCTGCTGCTCGAAAAAGTTGAGACAAAATTCAGACGACATCTGATGCGAACGGGTTTTTATCACTTTCCCCCCTCCTTTAGTCTACGACAGTTCAAGATCGGTATTTACACAGCTTAAGCTGTCATCAAATAGATCTTGCTGTATAACTTTAAGTCTCGAAAGCAGGAATTCAATGCCTAGTTTTAAGAAACATTAAAGGCTTACCAATCTCAATGACCAATTTTCGGGAATTTACAATGTCATATATAAAGTGTCTGCATCATTCGTAGCGGATTTAACTTCGCACAAACTATATTCTAATCATTGCTATTAAAGGAAGAATTAGTAGTAGCGGTAGCAATATAAGTAGTATAGCCAGTAATAATAATAATAATAATAATAATAATAATAATAATAATATAATTATAATAATAGCGGTACAAGTAGTCAACAAATAATATTATTTTTTTAGTAGGACATCAGGCTGCAAATTCGTTTAGTATCTGTTAACTAAATTTGTTCACAACTTCATGAATAGAATACAGGATATGTACACTTAAATTTAATAAGCTAATGAATCACTCAAATATGTATAAAATAGTCACATTCTCTGTAAAATTATTACCTACCATAAGCTGTGGCAGAACTATTTGATTTATTAGAAGAAATGAAAAACTAGGACCAATAGCAGATGATAGGCTACCAGTCTCTTGTTGTAAATCAGCACACAAATCATGCCCACACGATTGTTTTGTATCATTTAGGTAACTTCCGGTCTTTCTAGCTCCAGTAGTTTTTGTTTTAATGTCAGTGGGTATTGTAGCGCCATTGTCTCCACACAACTGGCTGAACAATCCATCACTACCGTGCTGCTGAAGTTGTTGTTGGTAGCAAAACTGATTCTGCCCCGCGGCCAAGTCGAACCCCTACGAAAAGTATATCATGTTAAGTAAAATCGAGATAATTGAAAAATAAACAATAAGTTGTAAACATTCAAGTTTACGCAAAACATACTATAAAAAACAGGAATTAAACTGCAGTGAAGCCCTCACGATATTTAATTGGAAACTTAGCTATTTAATTACTCCGAATAAATTATGCGCTTTTCGAACGAAAGCCAGACACAATTTGTATTTCTTTAAATCAAGTTTGCAATCTGGAAGTAAACACCAATCCTATTGTATTTAGCTAGTCGTCGGACAACATAACAAAACTACCGCTAGTCGCACGTACTGACGCGTTTCGACCTTCCATGATCATCAGAGTACGACGGCACACAAAAAATGAAAATAGCTAATTTAGTAAACAAACGTCTAGAGTTTTACACATAGATTTTCATGGCATTCAGTTTAAAAAGAAGAAAGATGGAGATGTTTGAACTCGTATAAAGCGAAAAATATAAGTAAATTTTATAAATAAATTATCGAGCATTTATTTGGTTACGGTGTGCAAAGTTAACATTTCTAAGGAATTAAATTGTCCAAAGCCAAATCCTTGAATGAAATGGAATCTTAGACACAAGATCGAGCATTCCGCATAAAGGATGATTGTCAATGATAGTAGTAGCAACCGGCTAAATGCTAAGGCATACTTTCCGGAGATATTTATTGGTCTTCTACCGCGTTAGGGAAATAGCCTTAATAATTCAATCAAAATGTATCCAAATCTACTGTCGTCCAATATGCTAGGCTCAGAACTTCGTTTAAACTGTTTTATAATTTATTCTCGTTGTTTCAGCTATTGTTTGCAAGCTATATGGGTAATTTACTTATAAAATTGACTTTACAGCGCACAATTATACGAATGCTTTATTAAATAAAATTTTATGACAGGTAGAGAAAGCATCATTCGAATTTGACGTAATACGATAAGACCAGCAGATAACATACAGGGTATACAATAAAAATTATGCAACATTTGGGTTCATCTGTTCTTATGCATTCGTAATTTGAATCGAGAAATAAATCATGTATCCAAGAATAAATTTATTGAAAACTAGGTACATGAAATACAGTAAAAAGAGCAACTGTTCTTTCGCCAGAGCTCTACTCGATTACAATATCTGGTACTTCATATGATCCATTTTTTGAATTTCTAGCGAAAATAAACGGCCTTTTTAAACAGTTTTTCATATATCCGCTTTAGAATAAATTTATTCTCCCATACATTACTTATTTCTCAATTTAAATAAATATGTATAAGAATGGCAGGACTGAAATTTATACACGACATTGGGTGTCATCCGACACTATTGCCACTTGGAGAGATTATTCAATAAATTTCAATTAAATGCAGATAGAGTGACGCCTGTGAAAGGAAAGGATTTTATTTGTCGGGTATCAAAATTTATCAATTTCTTCGAAGACTCCCCAAAGTGTATCGTTCAGCGTGAATACATGCAACTAACAAAATGTTAAGACTATTAGCAGATGATGAATTAGAAACGAATAACCTGCTATTTGGAAATGTGGAAAAACATATCTCAGTGTAGAAACCTCGTATGAGTATTCATCATCCACGCAAACTTGTAGCGTTAAAAAGTTCTGTTATTCACCTTGAGAGGAATGCCGTTGACAGAGAAAATACGAAATTACAGAAAGATTCATGTAATAATAAGCAAGTCTCAAGCGTATTTCTAGAGAACCCTGACGCATTCAATTTCTGTTAGAAGAGGTTGACCTTAACAGTAAGAAAAGAAATAATTCTCATAGCGTGGATCAAAATTATGTGTATTACCAAACGAAAAGAAACAGACGACAGAGATAAAACCAAAATCCGCACTGGAAAATCGATAGGATAATGGAACATCAGGAATTTAACAAGAGGATGATTTTACTTGCTATTTAAAGTTACACTACGTGTTGCCTATTACATTTTAGAGTGAGACAATCGCTTAAATTTTATAAATAGGCGAGTACATAGAAGGGATCAAAGGATTTTGGCACAATAATGAAATTTGATTAATTAAGCCAGACAAGGGATCAGGTATCGTTCAAATAAATACCAGTGTTTATATGAGCAATGTACTTGATGATGCGTTGACATAAAAAACATGCCACGTAAAAAAAGAAAGATAGGAAACTACAGAAGGTAATAATATTGCGTGCAATTGCCAATGTTTGAGAAGAAATTCACCAAAGAATCGACTATGCGAATTATAATGAAACCAATAACATCACACGTCGTCTCAAACAATCAAAACCAGTAGGCAAATGTGTAGTCAGAATGAATGGCATGCTGAAACTTCACAAAGTAGTTGGAACAAGAGGATTGCCAGGGCGTGGTGGATTTCCGACCGGCAATCGGATCTCCTATAAAATACCACATGAGCCCGACGACGGCACCATGACGCGGCGTGTGTTCCCCGCCACAAAAGGGGACAACAGCCACAGGATTACATGGACTCCTGGACAGTACCCCGTACTTCCGAATGGCGAATGAGCTCTCAACAGCCACCGGCAACCATACAACTTACTGCTGCCTTGCAGACTGCGCTTGGATGTGCAAAGGCTAGAGGTGCGTCCTCGATCAAAAAGCCGAGTGGTGAGGGGACACCACTTGTACCAAATTCCCAAGAAACTCCATGAAATGGAGCCGGCTTATCCTCTAAAAGGAGTCAGCCGCAGTAAAGTAAAGTAAAAAAAGTAATTAAGACTAATAATGTCAATAATCAACACTTCACAGCATAAACTGGCGGGGGAACTAAAAGCAAACATACATCCAATTTAAATTGAAAAGTTAAACAGTTTTGTTCGCGATACTTTCGATTTTGTAAATAGAACAAAATTGTACAATGCCAAGAATAAAAAAAGGATTTCATTCAATATTTAAACTAATATGGGCTGAAAATGTCGTTCATTGTCAGACATCTAGCTAAAACCATCCCTATTGATAAAATCTTCGATTTCCTCTGTATATTTATCGAAAGAAACCACCTATCATGTTGCAATTTTAACAATAATTGTTTGCGCGGGTGGTGGTAACAATTCTTTAAATCAAGTTTGCGAGCTTGAAGTAAGCACCAATCCCATTCGACGACTGGTTAAATACAATGGGATTGGTGTTTACTTCAAGCTCGCAAACTTGACTTAAAGAATCATGTTGCATACCGACAACTCATCTAAAAATTCTCCTCCATATGAGCACTAAAGATGTTTAATTCATTTTCAATGGTCAATATTTCACACAAATCGATGGAATGGCGACGCAAAGTCTGTTAGGAAGTCTACCAGCTGATGTCTACATGTTATATCTGGAAACACTTAAAAACTGCAATCAGTTTTTCACAAATACTGCCATATATATATCTAAAGTATGTTGATGACACCTTAGTAATCACAAACATAGATATCGAGAAAAATGACATGTTCAAAGATGTGAACAGCGCGGTACATCACACTCAGTTTACTTGCGGATACGTAAACTCTCAGTCTAATGCACTGTCTTTTCTTGACGAAATGTTATTGAAACAGAAATATGATAGTATAAAAAGGAAAATATGGTAATAATGGACATTGACGGAACAAGGCATCCAGTAATAAGGCTCTGCCACAATTTCTCAAATGAGCAATTTTATGTGGAATTTATCCAACAGAATAAAGAAAATCTGTTTTGATGAATTTCAATGCCATGATCTGGCGGTGTAAAAAAAGCTTTATTGGAAAACGGGTACTCCTAATAGTTTTTTTTGCAGCAAATATCGAGTATACATAACGAGACAATGCAATGAAGGCGCATCATACTGAAATATGTCAGTGTGCCTCTTAAAAGGGACGCATCATCCGAAATGTTTGCTTGAAGAATTCAAAAAACGTATGTTTATCAGAAATGTAAACAATAAGCTCTTAGCAATCGATTAATCCAACATTGCTTATTTATTTAAATTTTATAGATTCTCAGTGCATTGTGTAGGCGTGACAAGGCAATTATTAAAGAAGCGAATTCAAGAGCATTTTAGACAAAACTCAGTGGGCATGTGGGAGAACGTTTTCCAACAATCTAAACGCATGGTTTAGAAGGAGCACAACCTAACTCAGGCGGAGTTCCAGGTATTCTTCATAGAAAAAAAAGAGGAAAAGTATTGCGCACAATAGAGGCTGTCGTATGCAACATACTTAATCCTCAGCTGAATAAACAAATGATATGAATACATAATTTGAATAAAAAACGGATAAATTTTATGTGTGCGCGTTTGTTCGTGCCTAAGCATGTACGTTTCCTGCTTCTTCCTTATTGTTCTATGTTGTGTGTATTTAGTGATATTTTATCCTCTTTTCTCCTTAAGATATTGGCTTTATAAAGTACCAGATATTACAGTCTAATAGAGTGGTAACGAAACGAAAATAGCCTTCATTAACTGTGTTTTAGATGCCTGTTTTATAATAAATTTCTTGTATCAATAATGATTTATTCCTCAATTCAAATCACAATAACAAATAATATACATCTATACAGTACTTACGTTATTCTCATAGATTTTCGAAGTGTCGGCACACTGGCTATGACGAGCGTGTTTCCTAGCTGATTCCAAACCAGCATCAGTCCCATTAAACGTGGGCCGTCGAAGATCGGCAAACGTAGAAGCTGGTGTTCTCAGTAAGCAGAACAAAGCGTCAATGGCAGCGTGCTGTTTTTGTGATGTATATTGGTACATGATAACACGGCACAGCTCATGTACAATTAGAAACCACAAATGCAGTAGTCCAGATGGTTTATCTAATTCTTCTATTGAGACGTCTGATTCATCAAATGTGCAGCCGATTCTACGCTGGTTGAGGCTAGCATCTGTGTTGCTAGCATCCTTGTGCAATAAGTACACGTTAAAAATTATATTAGAAAATGAATCTTAAATTAAAATACAAAAATAAAATAAAATAACATAAGCAGAGATCCAGACATCGAGCACAATGTGTTATTGTAAATATTTAACAGACTAGCGAGAAGGAACAAAACTTGCTCATTGGTTTTTGTTTACTATAAGATAATCGTCGAGTTTTTTTCTCTTCATACTGCTTTGTGGTAGCTGAGAATACGAAATGAATTAATCAAATGACAAACACTACGAATTACTACGGTTGGTTATAGGGGGCGCTAATCTGTATCTATTTCAGTCTCAGTCATTCACGGAAATAAACCTCATTGGTCTGACAAACAAGACACGTAAGCGTCTGTCAAAGACAATACAAAACGAATAAAATTGATGTTCCCTTACTAAAGGCGATGGATATGACAATCCGTAAAGAAGTCGCTCAGCAGACACTTGCCAAGCTCAAACCGATAAGAGGCATTACTTTGAAAGAATTTCCAAGCCATGATAGCTATAACCACAAAAACAATAGCTAAAGCTGTTTTAGAATGAAACACGACAAAACCCGAGTCTCCTACAAAGAAAAACGGAGGTAAAATATTATTGACGGTGAAACTAGCAACACAAATAGATATTATATAATAATAGGCTTTAAGAAATTATAAATAAAATGGTATTACCTGGACATAATTAGTTAGCCTCTCGTTCTCGTTATCAGTGAAAAAGCTTCGCGCCCTAGCCCACCTAGAATTAATCAATTCTTTGTCGATGTCATAAAAACAATATATTCCCGCTCTTTCTCGATGTTCTGTGTTAGTTTCTGTAAAATCTAAATTGTCACAAAGCTCGTTTGCAAGATCAAGATTTTCATTCGAATCAGAGTTTCGAATAGAACAAGCACAACATTTGGCGAACCCGCAGCTAGCTGAAGAATTTGACATACTATCTAATTTATAAGTAAAATGCCAATTGCACGCATTGCAGAAACAACCCCGACGCCCCAAAGAGCGTTGGCAATTAAATTTAGTGTTAAGGCCATTTTTCGCCAGACATGTTTTTTGCAATCTGATCTCACGTATCACCTTTTCGACTGTATTCCGACCTGACTGACCTTCAGAGCAAACTAAGCGAACACGCCTGCGAACAGCTTTGATTGGCGGACAAACAGGAACTGCCCACAAATCCACAATAACACTAGCCACACGCAGTAAGCAACCAAGAGCAGGAAGGAATAAAGGCTCATCGCCAATATCTATGTTCTGACTCATATCGTCAGTGGTGTCAGCCATTTTAGAAACAGATGCTCTTAGCTGTGATTGAACATCTGTACACTTCGCAATTTCACCTGCGGAAAAGACAATGTAAACAAGAGTTGACATATAGTAAAGGGTGGAAAACAAAATAATATTATTGACAGGATCATCATATAAGTTTCTAGTCTAAAGTGAATACTAATTAAGATGTTAAAGCACTTATTTCCCTCGTAAAACTCAATCTCCACGACAAAGCAACCCTATATTACACGCAATTTTTAGTTTTATACCACTTTACGCATTGACTCGTCGCTGTTTTAGTTGGACCCACCCGGGTATCAGTTATAGCCTACAATCTCGAATAGTGAATTCCTGTTTTACATTATAGAACATATACAAATGTCTTTTTGGAAGTGGTAATATATTAACTTATGATAGCAGGATGTTATTATAAACATTTCACGCATAAATTAATTTTAGCATGTTATATTGAATTCAATTAATCTGTTAAGCCAATTTGACGCTCATTGACATTCTACGGTAGTAGCTATAACACTTGCAGTTACGGATCAACTTAGGCATTGAGTTTTATGAATCTGAATAAAATGTTTGAGGGCTCTATCCTTAACCGCAGCAGTTGCGGGTCCATCGAGAATTTCTCAATAAATAGGCAACCATTCATGAAGCCATTGCACTGAAGCTCAAACCAGTTGAATCATCTATACCAACAATGTACTGATTACCAAAGGCATACAAAAAGGTTTTCCTATGAAAGCAATACTATCAATGGTCAATTCTCCGTTCCATGCATTGGCAAAATAGTTAGTTCGTCTACTGGTACCATTGCGCAAACTAATAGGTAATTATTCAGTTGCCGATTCTTTTGAGTTTTTCAACAGAATTCAAGCTATAAATGCTGAAAACAAGGTTATGTTGTCTTCCGATGTTACGTCTTTGTTTAAAAATGTTCCAATTGACGAAATCATTGACATTATAGTCCAAACGGTAGAACAAGACATATTGCCATCTCCGGTGTCAGGCCACACTCAACGCACGTTTTCCTTATTATGCACAAAAGATGTACAGTTTTACTTTAATGTAAGCATATATAAACAAACTGGTGGTGTAGCAATGGGGAGCCTCCAATTTCCAGTGTCTGCTGACATTTTCCTAGGCCATTTGAAGAATACATAATTAAGGAGTGGCATAAGTATATCTGCTCAATACATACGGTACTTGAATGATATTTTCCTTGTCCATATATATATATATATATATATATATATATATATATATAATATTATAACATTACTCTTATTTCAATTAATAATAATTCACAATTGGGAAATAAGCCATTGATTCTGTCTAACTTATCCAAAGGAGAGCCTTGTGCATTGAAGAAAAGCTATGATTTAGTTAAAGGTGACGTGATATGGAATTCAATACCATCAGAAAAAGTAATGGACGAATGATGTTTTAAAGGTCTCTGTGACCTAAAAAATGTAGAAAGTCATCAGAGAGAAAATCATGATGGTTACATTGCTGTACTTGAAACGAATAACGACAAGTTTCAGAGTGCTGATATAACTTATCAAAGGCATTTTAAGCAAGGCTAATATGTCATGAAATTTATGAGAATCTAATTATCATTGCCTATGTATTGAATGTGACTTCAACGACAAGCCGATGTGACGTCATCGGTCACTATAATAAGGCTTTGCATGAATTTCCATGTCTATATGCCATATTTGATCAAAGCTATTCAGCAGAGCTATTATTAAAAAATATAAAAAAAACTTATTTTAAACAAGGAAAACATGTTGACAACATTGAGGCGTAGAGGCAATATAGTCCGACGTGCTGTACAAATGGTTGGAAAAAGAAAGCACATTATTGATGTACGGAAAACCACTTTTTTCAGATTAAGATGAATATAAAAATAAGTGTTGTGTCAAGCACAATCAACACCGAATGAGCTTCTTTAGAACCCATCATAGACACGTGCACTTTATCAAAGACCAGTCAGATGGGCTCATTTTGTACGGGAAATTTATTCTGGATTTTATTTCTTACATATAAAGGAAACTACTATACCCTTCAATGGTGAAGAAGGGTCGAACCAAAATAAGTATTGAAAGCCCTTAAAAGAAACATGATTAATTACAAATCCTCTAGGAACTTTTCTTCTATCAAAATATCTTAAAAATTTGAATTAACGACTTCCTATTTTTACCAACTTCATCAACCTGTATGGTTTGCAACACATCATAAACTGGATCTATTAATACATAACTGACTGCATTAATTACTTCTAATAATCCTGGTCTACACCCAGGCCAGAAAGTTGCGGATCCTCTGCTCAAAATGAGAAGGAGCGAAGGCGTTCGCTAACACCTCAACATCGGCTACTTTGGGCATATAGCGATCAACGTCTTGGGTGATTTCAATGACCTAATTTTCCAAAAGCAACTGTAAAAAGGCAAGTACGTGCGAAATATTCAATAGAAGCTGATTCGCTCGGATTCATCAGGATCTCAGGTAAACGAAATCAACTACTATTGTTAGAATGGTGTCCTTAAGATCGAGCTAAAGCCGCAGGTTAAAATATTCCATAGATTCTATTTTCGATGCATTTGGCTTCAACACGTACCGGATAAGCAATAACAGTGCGCAGCTAAACAACATTCCGTAACTCATGTTCCTTTTCTATCAACCAAAAGGTATAATTCGTGTATTGGAGGTCAGTGAGCCACAAATACCAGCATCATCGATTTTCATCCAAAAGTGTGTATGAGATATCAGAAAAAACTACATAGTAAATATCATTGAACAAGGTATTTTCGCATTCTGGTCTAAAGTCGAAGCCAATGAATAAAGTTCAAGAAGGTCCCTACTAGGTCTAACACAGGCCGATGAGTTTTATAACATGCTTTAAGTACATCAAATTTTCTTCGCATTAAAATAAAGCACAGCATGTAAATATTTCAAATGAGTGATTATAAATACATGTCATTCAACCTAGTAATGTGCTAATTAAATGGTGAGCAAAATCAAAAGATGAACGTCGAAGCACATAGTTTGTAACACGTAGGAATGCAATAAATGTTCCAGCACAAATTAAACTGCATAAACGATTAACTTGTACGTTGCTTACCAAAGCTTCTACCATGAACTGTTCATGTTGATCAAATTTATAGGCAACTTCACCATTAAATTGGCATATTTCTAATGAACGAAACGAAGCTAGAAACTGCAAATAAGACAAAGCCAATCCTGATTATACATTTTAGGAAGAGAAAGCTCAGGCTCATACACCTTCACACTCCCATAAAATTGTGGATTAATAAATTATCTAAAGTAAACCATATACATTGGCAAAATCCTAAGATTACAAATGCTTAAGTTGTGGCTCCAGAGATAACAGTTTTCCAAGGTTGCGCATTGTCTAGAACGAACATATATACCCTCCCTCCCGGTCTGCAGTAGTAAAGAGCCAAAATATAAAAAATAACTTATAGTGAAACCTCGTCGTTTCATCTGTCGTGGAAGGAACTGTCATTCACATGTGAGATGCTACCAATCAAGAAATAGGGCATACTGGAGATTCCGTAAGCTGATAATAGTCAGGAAACAATGAAAGATAAAGCAACATCCATCCAATACAACAGAGAAATGGAGGTTTGTCCGACACAGATATCATTCCACTGCCCACATTTTAGTAGGAAACACGAACTGCGAAAATCTTTATGCAGAAGTCAGGCCAAAATAATATTAATTTATATAATTAAACGATCATTTATTGCGTCAGCAGTGATAACAGTTATTTAACTCAGGGTTGCGAGCTTGTTATAAACACCAATTGATTAAAAAATAAAGGTTAAAATTTTTGTTCTATTGAAGTTCTCGAACACCCTAAAAAATAATTAGTTTACTGAGTCTAAAAAACGACCATTCTTAAACTAATTTATTTAAATTAAATTTTCAAGCTAAATTTGAAAGCCAATTTGAACATGTATACATTTGCCCATATAAACTAAGCATTGTATAATACAGAAAAGGAAATTCATTCAGTAGACCGGTTTTATCCATATTGCGAACTCTTCAATTCCTGACCATAATTTTGACGCAGACATGGTTACTACTTTGACAAGTCAGCTTCGTTTTTTGTGACTCTATCTTCTGCGCCTACCTGTCGAACGCGACACAAAAGTTTCTATTATATACTAACTTATGTTTTGGGCTAGCCTTTTCTTCATGTGGAGTCTATATGGCATCTCTTCAGAAATAAAGCTCCAACTAGCTAAGCTCAATTTAAAAAAAATCATTGATTGCGCGGGTGTTGGTAACAATTCTTTAAATCAAGTTTGTGAGCTTGAATTAAACACCAATCCCATTGCATTTGACCAGTAATTAAACAACATTTGTCATTATAGAACAGAACCCAGGATACCTGAAGAAGTGACAATGAATTGAATATTTGTATAATTAAACGGTCGTTGCTTGCATCAAGCTCAGAACACAGAGTTAACAGTTGAGCGGTTTTATTGGAGTAATCCGGAGAAAAAGTAGACATTGCGATTTGATTTTTTTCAAGGTAAACATACAAGAATTTTAAGGCAAAATTAACGAACAACAGTCTTCCAGATCCATGCGTAATCATGATCCAGGCTATTTCAGTTTCAAGCTTTAGCTCGGTAATCAGTCGGACTGTAAATATGTTTACATGCTCTAGAAAAGAATAATAATAATAACTGCATGGCGAAGAACGAAATCAATTTTGTAGAAGTAACTTATTTATATGAGAAAGATATTGGCTAATATTTAATGCCATAAGCATAGTAACCTTTATTTGACTCCTCTGTAGTTTGCATGAAAAGCTGCTCCAACTGTTCTCGCAGACTTTTCGATGCCTCTGAACTGTCAATATCTAGAGCAGCCTCTAAAACGTCGTCATCTGACGAATCCTCACCACCACTCTCATTGGCATTAGCAACGTTGTCAACATCAGTGATTGAGCTTCTTCCTTTAATGTGGGAAGCATCTTTATCTGAAGCCAACTCACATCTGACCATTTGCAGAATTGTCCTAATCGGTAAAGAGGCTAACGCCGATGCATTTGGCAAAAGGGTTGTCCCATTTATTTGATGATTTTCACTGCTGGTCAAAGAGGTCGCATGCGTGTTAGGCAAAGACGCGTCAGAAGAAGTTGACACTTGACGAGATTGACGCAAATTTTGTGCCGTAATCAGTGAATTAGATTTAGTTTCAGCAGTAAAAGAGGAATTGATGGAGACAGGCTGATCGATTTTTGTCCTGGAAGTTATTTGACTAGCACTGTTGTTTGTCTGCGACAAATAGTGAAGAAGGCAGACGACGCAGTCAACAGCGGCATTAGCGAATACCTCCAAATTGCCGTTAGAAAGAAACGCCTAGGTAAAGAGGCAATAAGCAAAGTGAGTTGTTAGTAAAGCTAATAATGCTATCATTGCAGTCTAAATGATTAAAATAGCCTGCAGTAAATCGGTTTTAAAGAAGAAATACAAAATTTTCCCTGGGAAGAAAATTTAACGCGTACGCATAAACTTGCATCGATATCCAAATGGACAGAATATTAAAACAGTTAAATGAGGTTTGAAACACTGAACTATAGCGCGAATATAGCTGAACCAGTCCAGATAACAAATGACGCGTTGAAAACTTTATTTTTTGGTTTTTTTGATAGGAGAACAATTCTCGAAACATTCGCCGCAGAAAAAAGCATAAGAAAATTACCGTATAAGTCTGTTAGAAAGAAGGAAAGTTAAAGAGGTATGGCACATATTTTAATAGACCTTTCCTAAAAATGAAAGTCTAATAAACTAACGAGTTACTGAAAGTGACTGAATTAATCTATCCAGCAAACTTAAAGGCAATTAGTTCAATATTTCTCGCGCCAATTTTTCAGTATTTCATCATCATCATCAGTATTTTCTTAAACAGCACAGTAGAAAAAAACTGTATAAGTTAAGCTCATTGATAAAGAACAGTGGGAAATCTAGTTCAGAATAGTCTATTTTGAGGAAATTTTAGATTTTGTATATATAGGCATCAAAACAAACGTATATATATATATATATATATATATATATATATATATATACTCATTCACACACACGAACATAATACATACCATAAGAAACAGAAAATTACAATGCTTTGCCGTTTGAAACCATAAGAGAACACATTCCAAAATATACACGGTGGACATCCAGCCACCTTTGATGTTTCTCGCGTACCAAATAAGCTAAAAATTAGTCTATTTATTGGATCTGGTTATTTATATAGTCACTATTTGAAAGCAAGAAGGATAAAGCTGGATTAAACCAACATTCATTCTCAGCAAAATAAACGACAGAAGCTCGTACATGTTTTGAATACAAACCGGTAATTTGTTCGTGCGCGCGTGTGTTTGTATGCGCGTTTCTCGTCATACACATTTTCCGCTTCCTGTTGGTCGCTGGACTACGTGTCTAAACCAACTTTGCCTTCCTTGCTTCCAAATAAATTGACTATATAAAATAACCAGATATTTCAGTCCATTTGAGTTCTGGCGAAAGGAAAATTAGTCTTTTTTAACCGTGTTGTACATAACCACTTGGTAAGACAGCGAGGCTTAATTACTCTCGCAGAGTAAATTCCCAAATAACCCGGTTAGCAGAGTTCGATTTCACTGTGTCTCATATTGCTGGTAAAGATAATGTGGTAGCCGATGCACTTAGCAGACCGAATGAAGCCGATGTCGAGCTGATATTTCAAGGTCCATTGAAGAATCTAGATGATTCTCCGAACAAATTAGTAAATCAAATCGAGGAAGCGCAAGGATTGGATCCCTTTACGTTAGTCTCGTCCAAGAGACCAGGATATGTTCGCAAGCTCATGAGTGGCAAGTGGTTGTTATGCGAAGCGTCCAGAAATCAACCACGATCATATGTACCGTTGGAGTTACGTGCCAAAATTATCCAACAATTACACGACAAGGGACATCTATCCATAAAAGCCACAATTTGATTAGTCAACGACACATGATTTATTCTTCAGTCAGTAATTTTTGATTACTTAACGGCTCTTTCACGATGAATCATCGGTCTGTGATCATATTAAATAGAATAATTCTAAAACTTCTGCAAAATATCTAGACCTCTACTTATTTGCGTATAGTAGAAAGGCCAGTTTTGTCATTTTTTCATTAGTTGTGTATCATATAATATTTATTTTAATCAAGGTTGCGATCTTGATATAAATACCGGCCCCACTATATACAAACATTTGTCAATATAACCTAAGACTTGTGTAATGCACGAAAGGCGATGCATTCAGTAGATCGTTTTCGCACATATTGGGAACTCTTCACGCACTGTCCGCAGCAAATTCTGGACAGTACGTGAGGAGTTCCCAATAAGGACGAAACCGGCCTACTGGCGGAATGGCCTTTTGTACATTACACAATTCCTACTTTCTACTGAAAAATGAATGTATATAGTGGGACAGGTGTTTATATGAAGAACGAAACCTTAATTAAAATAACTGTTATCATCGTCCGCACGACCGATGTTCGTCTATCATCTAGGATGTTAAACAGGCATCTTTTTATAGATCTCGCTCCAATTATAACTTTATTTAGAAAGCAAATCTACGTAGTAGAGCATTCCTTTTTACATTTTAAAAACTCGCCAATTGTAGCCTGATGTTTCACTAGGCTTTCAATCAGGAGCACGTTGTTATGTTAAGCGATCAAGCCTGTAAACTCTTACACCGATAGGCAATGCAGCTCTCTATAAATCTTCACAATTTTGCAAGATTTATAGTATATATTTAAGTGAACTAAGGAAGGCCTTTTGTCTGTGCGCATGTTTTATTTGATAAAATGTATAAAAAGCTAAATACATAATCCGCCGTCATAGGACGTCCACCTTAAAGGACTTACCTACTTGGAAGTTCGTCAGAAATAGATAAGACCTTCTGTCGGGTATTAATTAGTAAAGAAATTGAAGATCAAGGAACCTCCATGTCATATTCAATTAACTCACGAATCCCTTAAGACAATTAAATGTGATCTAGCTTAATTTTTCACTTCGCAATGCTGAGTCAGGAATCCAAAATACAACTGATTTAGGAATGTTGAGCGGTGTCATGTATGTGTACTCGCTTTATCATAACTCTCCTGATTATTTCAGCAGGCAGCGAATAGATAAATCTGGAAAAAAGCCGTGAGGAAAGCAAAGTTGAACATTCCGACAAACTCAAATACCAAATACGATTGGAAGTTATTTTTATATGCTTGTAAGTGTGCAAATGATTCTTGAAGACTAAATATAGCTAAATTGAGACCAACAGCGTATCTCCACCACACAAGAGGAGAGAATAAGACTAAACGTCGATCGTATCCTAAATAAGTTTAGATTGAAGGAAAAACAATATCATAAGAGATAAAAAAGAAATCCTGAAGCTTGTGACACGCCAACCAACTTCAGTAGTGTCAATTTGGTTTAATAAACTTTTATCAAACGACGCTTCAGCTACTTTGAACATGCAATAACATATTTTTAAATAAAAGAAAAAAACAAATTTTCTATCAAAATAATTTTAAAAATCTCTACACCTTAACTAATAAACATTCCAGCATTTAGAATACTGAAAACTATTAATAGTGACACACTCTAGTCATAAAATCTCCACATTTTTAGAAAGAATACATAAAGAGAACGCACGGTATTTATAAGAATTTTCTATTGGTAAAACCATTATCACCAAAAAATAACATGGCTTTTATATTCAGGAGTTATTACAAATGGACGAACGAGAATAGATAGAACTTCAAATTGCAAGGCATTGATGCAAAAAACCACACAAGTATTTATTTAGCGCAGAAATTCCTCAATATTTTCGTTTTAAGGTAAAAAAATAAGAGCCTTTAAGGTGGCAACATGTATTGGTGAGTTCTGGAAGCGAATCTGCCCACGTAAATCTAGTCCACAGTTTTGGTAAACTGTTGGAAATAAAAAAGTAGTAAGTAAGACAATGCGCAACAAGGAACATAAACCTACATCGAAAACTTCAATTATACTGTTGGCATGTTTTCCACAGCTTGCATCGCCAATGTCTTCCGTGTTATTTGATACATGAGAAAATTTTCTTTCCGATGGCCCACCTTTCATCTGAAGATTATTAGTATGTGGAGACTTCATCTTTAAGCGCAATGGAGGCGGCTGTTCTGTTAAACCGCTGAGATTAACGATTTTAGACGGAGTACCCGCTGAAGCCCAAATACTATTTGATGACGCATCCGAAGCGCCTAGATCAGTTGCTCCCCATTTTGCAGCCATACTGAGGAGAACAGAAGGACCAGCTGGAAAATAGATCAAAAAATGTATAAAAGCATATATATTGTAAATCACAATTTAAAATTTAACGCACAATTTCTTTCATGACTAACAAATTGGTAAATAAACACAACCGACAATTTTATCTTTGAAGCCTTGTTTCGGTTGCACGACAATCTTAATTATTTCCAGATTTCGCTCTATGCACCATTGCTAATTATACTTGCAAATAAACCTAGATGGTAATTTCCTGTTATCTTGGTCATGGCACTACTCTCAGTGCTTAACGATACCAATAAACAAAAAGCCCGTAAAATGGATTAAAAATTCTTTATTCACATTTATATTCAAATACAGGACCGTTAATGCTCAAATAGTAGTGTACACGTGTCTGTCGGTAAGTGGTCTAAGGCAGACACCAGAAATAGTAGTTCGCGTACATGGATATTCAGTCTCAATACACGTGTCATCAATTAGACATTCCTCTTCTCATTACGTTTGATTTTTTAGTGAATGGCAATATTCATTGATTGCATGATGTGTATTTACATATCTCTATAGAAAGTCTTTTTATACTTGGAAATATTGATTTGAAAAAGTCTAACAAGAACTAATCAACCAAATCTACACTAGAACTTGTCAAAGTTAGTATAACTTTATCCTACAGTACGTTGTAGGAGTACAACTAGATAGCACTGATTGCCGTGCTTAATTAATGCTGCAATATAGACAGTTCTTCACTTTATTAGATTAATAGGTAAACACTAAGTAAAATATTAGCCATAATCATATTTATAACAATGCAACATGACAAAGTATTGACTATTGTGTCAAATTTGTGCTAAAATACGGATTGCTTTTATGTTAATTAATTATTAAATAGATAATTAATAAATAAAACTTTGGACGTAATTATAACATGCATTTAAATCTTTTTCACAAAAGCGTCATATGAAGTATTTTAAATTTAATCGCACAGTAGAATAGAAATTCGGCTTTCGTTGGCTGACACGGGTTTGTTGAAATTATGTTAGCCGATGATAATCATTGGCGTCATGAATTGTACAATCTGATTTACTTAAACGAAAATGGTTTTGGCATATTTATTGTCTAGAAAAACTTTATAACTCAAACATGAATTATCTTCTCCAATGAAAACTTGGGTAGCGGAGGTATTTTCTATATTATAAGAAATTCACAGCCAGGTGGAGGAAATGATACCCCAGGATAGAAGACAGACTATGAGAACGAATTGGCTAAAAGCAGGCGAAGTGAGAATTTGCGATTCAAGCGAAGTCAATGATCAGAACACATGCCAATAAAATGTAATTATTTATAATATTTAGAACTTCAGAAAACGAAAGAACGAAGGCAATAACCAAATGTGAAATGAAGCATACTTAACTTATAAAATAAGTTTAGGGATGAATGGTGTAATCTCGATAAGAAAGAAAATTCAGGGCTAAGTGGACAAGAAAGAAAAACAGGCTGACAAAATAAAATTGGACAATAAGTGCCATTTAAGAATCGAAAATGGAACAGAGAAAAATGGTAGTACTTTTAATTATTGCACTCTTTGTAAAAAAATTATCTAAAAAAGGACAAAATGGATATGCTACAGACAGCATAATGAAGGCATAATCTAAATTATGCTTACTGGCGACACATCAGTAGGAGCCGGCATTACGTACACTACAGACTAAATATTTTGTTTATTAGTGTTGGATTGTATGACGGTACAACAATAAATTTTCGACTTGGAACAGCCAAGCACTGAGTATTAAATTTTTAAAGGCTACATTATTTGATCAGACCTCCCAAATAGAATCGTTTAAATACAAAAAGGACATGTATTGACAATGTAATATTTGAATTCGCTCAAACATATCAGCAGAAATACAGACAAATATTGTATGCAATAATATGAACAAAGGCGTTGTTATAATGTACAAATCATACTACGTCCCAGATCAAGTAGTGTTTTCAGGCTAGTCAATCAAAAATACCATACTTGAAAACTGAGATGCAAATAAACCCGTCTTTAAAATGTAACTTAAAAGCAAAATTGAACTACATACACCAGATATATAACGTCTTGAATGATAATAACAAATCTTTGCGTCTGGAGGGTACATCGAATGAAATATGCACAACTGAGCGAAAGAGAAGAAAGGATGTTAATATTTTTATTGATGCCGGTGTAACCGATAAGGCAGTTGAACATAAACTCAGACCAGTTGAATCACCTACAAGAACAGCGAACGGACTACCGGAAATACAAAAAATATGTTTTCCTATGTCACCAATAGTATCAATGGAAAATTCTCCGTTCCTTGCCTGGGCTAAATGGTAAGCCTGCACACTTGAACCGTTGCGTGAACTAACAGGAAATTATTTGGCTATCGATTCATTTTTGTTTGGTAAAAGAATTCAAGTTATAAATTTCAAACATAGAATGTTTGTGTTTCTTGACATGACAAATTTGCTTACCAATGTTCCAATTTAAGAAACCATTGATGTATTAGAAACAGTAAATATAAAAATATTAACAGCTACGTTCCAAGGCCACAATCTATGCATAACAAATCTATTTTTTCGCACTACTGAAGAACGACAGTTAAGAATGTATAATAGATTTATAATATTTTAATTAAAAATTAATTAATTAGTCAATCAAATATCAGGCATGGTTATAATATGGAGTTAAATCGTCCAAATGTCAACATTATGTGCATTCAGACGTAACATTTTTCTCTGAATAGCATAGTACAATAGGAAGGGAGCTTTCAGGAAGCGTATGAAATTGCAAATGTAATGTTCCGGTTGTGTGAAAATTACATAAGACAAGAATATATTGAAGTAATTAATAATAATAAAGCGTGCCAGATACGAATGTACACGGTTATATGAGAATTCGTGTTGTCAGGCGTTATAAGTATTTTAAATCCAATTGAGGCCTTAAATGATCGGTCTTCTTCCTAAAAAACTGGGAAGCATTGGTATAAGATGAATTAGATGAACTTCACAAAAAGTTGCAGGAACTCAACCTCCTTTAAATATGTTAGATGTGGATGAGTCGGCTAAAGTATTATAAAGAACAAAACAGTCGTACAACATAAGAAGATGTCCAATGCAGATGTAAGGCTAAAAATAACTGAAGATAAATTAGAAGGATAAATATTCATAAAATGAATCTATAATATAATTCATCGTAATTTTAATACCGATTATCTACACTAAATAAAGATGAGTAATTTAAGATGTATTCCTCTAAAACGCCTTGCAATATGTTACTCGAAGCACGTAACAACGGTAAGATACAGATTGAAGCAATAATTTCGAAAAATGGTTATCCAGTAGACGAAATAGAATCATTTAAAATTAATTCTAAGAGAAAAGGTATAAATCAAGAACGTTTGGAAATTAATGATTGAACAAGAATAGCAGATGGGTAGGCAAATAAGAGCATGAATAATCAAATTCAACATTCGAAGAGATCTAAAAATTACGTATAATTTGAGTAACCTATTCATTACGCGACTCAAGCTTGGATGGCGTAGAAGATGAGTTGCAGGACGAAAGCAGATGTACCCTGGTTCGATCCCTGTCCGTGACAAGTCTGGAGAGCACTTTATAAGTGCCCAATAACGTGACCGGCCTACACGTTGAATAAAATTCGCTACCTTATGCAATGTTTAGTTTATATTACTAACTTATACATAATCAAATCCTGCCACCACACTTTAATTCAACATACATATTTATATATAAGCGATTATTTCTAAGAATGTTAAAGAATGATCATATAATAATCATCAGAAATTTCACACACCAAAAACTCTTTAAATAGCGTCATATTAGGCCCAGGTAACAACATACTTTATAGGTTTCCCGGTGAATTAATAAGAATAAACAAAAAAGTTTATACATGTCACCAAGAACCACCAGTACATATTTACTCATTTTTTGTTAACATATGCAAAGCAACTATTCGATTGACGATATAGCACTCAAACCGTGGTGTGTAACAAATTTTACCATAACTCAGATGAGGTTTATAATGGTATGTAGTCGCTTATATTACAATCTAAAACCATCCGCACTTTGAGGAATCCTGACCTATTCTGTAAAGAGGGCTAATTGGATGGCTTTGAAAACAGATTAAAATACACAAAAATTGAGAAAACAATTATTTTGAACAGTTACCCCTTACGAAAAATACCTATATTCTGGCCTTGATCGACATTAGTTGTCATAGATAATACTTAAGTTTTGATGGTTATAATTAAACTTTTTCCGTAACGTCCTGCATAACGGAAACCGTATTTACAATAAGAAAGGTGAGCATCGACAACATTAACTTACCTTCGAGGGACAATATATTTTTAGATGAAGAATACGCCGTCAAGGCATCTCCACCAAATCCCCATGGGTAAGTTGAATCAAACTGATACTCATTCATTGCTATTTTCTTCGGTGCATCATCAAAAAGGAAAGACGAAACTTCACCGTGTGCTCTACTAAGAATTGGAATCACAAGAAACAAAGCACGCGATGCGATTGTAACACCAAATAAAATAGAAAATAAGCTGTTTTATTAAATATAAATTAAGACATTACCGAAAGATTAAATATTATTATTTGCAGCACTATGCCACACAGAGGGCTAGATTCAAAACTATGCAAACATGTTACATCACCTATAACTTTTGATCAAGGTTGCGATCTTGATATGAACACCTGATCCCTTATGTGCATATATTTGTCAATATAAGCTAATTATTGCATGATGTTAAAAAGGCAATTCATCCAGTAGGCTGGTTTCGTCCTTAATGGGACCTCCGCACATACTGTTCAGAATCTTCCGCGAACAGGACCGAACCTGGGCACGACTGCTTCGGAAACTGTTCCTCTAACAACTGAGCTACCCTGCCGAACTCAGTGGCTAGAGCAACAGATTACGAAGCAGACGTGCCCAGGTTCGAGCACTGTCCGCGGCAAATTATTGACAGTAAGTTATGAGTCACCTATAAGGACAAAACCGGTCTACTGGATGAATTGCCTTTTTCACACTAGACAGTTAGTTTATTCTGACAAATACATGCACATAATGGATCAGGTGTTTATATCAAGATCGCAATCTTGATTAAAATTAATAGATAAAGCTCGAATAAGAAAATTTTAAATAATAATTTTTTACATATACGTTATAAATTTTTAGTTATTTAAATTAATTTATAGTTTTAAAAATAACTTCAGTCGAAAATCATAGATGATGAATAAAGAAAAACTCTTAATTTAAACAGCATTAAAGAAAAGCAATAAAATTAAGGCGCAGAGAAAATAGATTTTAAATACAAGGAGACAAGATTAAACTTTTGGATCTGCATAAAAACAAAATCTAATTTTTAACTAGGTACGTCACATGGGAAACCTACTGATTACAGAATTGCATTCGTATTTATTGCAACAAATCTATACTCTGCGTTATATTAAGAAAAGAAGGCAAACAACTCCATAGGACAAAATAACTTTATGGATGGTATACCAAAAATTAAATTAAAACAATAAAATTTAAAATGGCAATACAGAGTAAATCTGAACCTGTATTATTACCATAATTATAATATGCGGTTTTTGCTTAATATTGTATAACATAAGATAGGTTTTATGAAGTAAAATAAATACTGGCTAAATGAGGATTATTAATAAAATTCCGGGTTTTGGGTACGCGGGTAATAGTTGCACACGGGCAGTTACACAAAAATCTGATTCTTCACACTTTCCGATTTTGTTTTGTCTTTGATCGGGTTGAATTCTTTTTTTTCAACTGGAAATGCGGTTATATCACATCTTTGTTTACTGGCGACGTTTCGGTGCCTACTTTCCAGCACCATCCTCAGGCAACACAATACAAACTTTATAATAGCAGATTTAAGCAAATATGGTAACCTCGTTCCGAAACCATTCTATTTATATATAATT
>JAQBSW010004217.1:0-72085 GCA_029291075.1 Eudiplozoon nipponicum
CTTCAAAGCAGATTATTGCTGAAGATATAGCTTTCCAACTTTCACCTTCCAAACGGATAAAGTAATTGTCAATTTGAGTACCATAATTCTTGATCATGAATGCCGATATTAAATTAGAAGATGTATTTCATTTAGGGCAGGACCTAATGGATTTAAATCTTATTGACACAGATAACAATGTAGGCAAAACAGACTCTACTGTGAATGTTAGGACTTCTAGCGAACTGGCATCTATGGGGCTTACAAATACCAATAGGTTTGGGGCCTCAACAAAACAAAAAAGATCACCTTGGTATATCGATTGATAACCTACTTCAATTATCTTTAAATTTTATGAATACGCTGTGCAATTTTACAAATAGGATTTTGAAGAATGGGAAAAAAGCAAACTATGTACTAACGATAGTAGCTAAACTGTTGCTAAAAGTAAGTAAGTTAACGTGCGCCAGTGATTACAGACTAATCGCTATTATACGTTCGTTCTTCAAGATAATAGAACGATTGATACTAGATCATTTAGAACGTATGTTGCCGGCTGATTTTGATATATGTCAATATGGCTTTACGAAAGATAGATCGACAACTACTAATATGCTTTCTATGTGGAAACATGTAATTACATTAAACAATAATTGTTAGATGCCTTAATTTTATTTATATATATCTCAAAAGCTTTTGACTCTATATCTTTTGAAAGTATTTTGAATGCGATTAATTTATTGAATATTGATCCGAATATTTTTAGATTACTTAGATACTATTTATATAATCAAAGAATGAGTATTCAAGTAAACGATTTGATATCAAAATCGAAAAGAGTAACAAGTGGAATTCCACAGGGATAAAGTTTGGGGCCAATTTTATTTAAAATCGTATTTGCACATTGTGAAATTAAGATCCTTAACAGTCGAGTTTGCAAATTTGATGATGATTTAAAAATAATCTTTCAAATTGATCCAATAAATGTCGAATTCTCCAAAAATAATGTGACACCAGATTTGTATGATTTAAGTGGATATTTTATAACACTAGGGCTGAGAATAAACAGTATAAAGACGAGAGCTTTAAAAATAGGTAACAGAACAGAATTTAATTGTGCTTATTTTCATGATGCTGTGATTAATTTTGTATTTGAGACTAAAATTATGTAAGAAATTAAGGATTTAGACATAACTATTCAATGTACATCTTCTGCTGAGAGACATATCGAAAGGATAGTAGTCTGTGCCAAGGACAGATGGGCACTAATAAATAGCAATACCTGACAGAATGACATAAAGTTTAAAATGTATATAATATGGATTAGACCGTTACTAAATATGCTGCCGCTACTTAGAATCAATTCAAAAAGGGTTTTCCCAATAAGATAGAAGCTGTACATAGAAAAGTTGTGAAACAAATTAATCCTATCTCCTGCACTATATACGCCACTAGATTACAGTTTGTATCACTACAAACTTTATGGTTTCGGAGGATGTGCTATTGCATAAAGGTTTTCCATTTGAACAAGTGGACTGGTGACAATTTGAATCCAATAAGAAAAAGTCATGAAGTTGGAATTAGATCTGGACATTTGGCAATATATCCTCCTTTAGTGGGGAATGTTGCGAGCAAGTTATTCTCTTTTTCGAAAATCTACAAAATTTATAACCATTTGCCAAAGGGTCTTAGAGAAACGCCTCCATCTAAGATGTCTTTTAAATTTTTATCTTCTGAACTAGAAAAAGTCTACAATCTTGCTGATATTTTTTATTTCGATTATGATAATACTTTCTCATGGTTGAATAAAAAACAATGATAATAGTTATCGGAAACAGAATTTCTTGAGATTTTTAATTCCAAGTTTTGTATTATTAAAATTGAAATGTTATGCATTATATGTATGGTGCGACTGCACACATCAGATTCGTCCATGGAACGGTCATTCAACGCATCTGTTAATTCTGTCATACCTTCTATCCAGATAAACTGGGGAATGCAACGATCCAACGTAACACAATCCTCAATGCCATTTATTTCTAGGATGACATTCTTGTCAGTCATCCTCTTGACCTTGTATGGTCCTTTGTAAAATGGTGTCAGGCAGTTCTTCCTATTCTCATTAGTTATATACACATGCGAAGCCGATTTTAAATCAGAGGACACATAGCATTTGGTTTTAAATTTTCTAGTCTTGGTTGGGGCCAAACGACACATCTTGTCTCTAAGTGCTCCTACAAACCAATCTACATAACTAGAAGCCCAATCAAGACTACATGGAGCTTCTAGAAGAAGATCTCCAGGCAACCTTAATGGTTCTCCATAAACCAGTTCTGCTATGGAAGTACCTAATTGTGCCCTATATCTGTTGCGCATGGCGCGTATTACTATAGGAAGATCGTGTATCCAGCTTGTTCCACTAGTACACCTTAATGCAGCTTTCAGTTCATGATGTAGCCTTTCTACCATCCCATTCGCTCGTGGGTTATACGCGCTAGTATGTATTATAGTGGTTCCCATGATGTTGGGGGATCTTACGAAAAGCTCTGACATAAATTGACTACCGCGATCACTAGTGACCTTTTCCGGAACACCATAACGCGATATCAACCGTCCATTTGGTATTCCAATGTTCTTTATCTCGGTTCTGGTATGTCTCCACACCTTACAAGTTTGACACTTGGCACAGGCTCTTACCCATACCCGTATGTCTTTAGACATGTGCGGCCATACGTATCTGTCGTTGATCAATCGGATGGTAGCTTTAATGGATGGATGACCCATGTCATGTAACACTTGGATAATCTTGGCCCGTAACTCCAACGGCACATATGGTCGTGGTTGACTTCTAGATGTTTCGCATAACAACCACTTGCCACTTATGAGCTTACGAACATATCCTGGTCTTTTGGACAATACTAATGTAAAGGGATCCGATCCTTGCGCTTCCTCGATTTGACTAACGAAATCATGCATTGAATCATCTAAACTTTTCAAAGGACCTTGAAATATCAGCTCGATATCAGCTTCATTCGGACGACTAAGTGCATCGGCTACCACATTCTCTTTACCAGCAATATGAGACACAATTAAATCGAACTCTGCTAACCGTGTTATTTGGGAATTTGCTCTACGAGAGTAATTAAGCCTAGCTGTTTTACCAAGTATGCTGATCAATGGCTTATGATCGGTCAATAACTTAAACTTATGTCCGTCTAAGTAATGCTCAAAGAGTAGCAATGCGGCATACATTGCTAGAAGATCTTTGCCAACCGTATCATAACGTTTTTCTCGATCATTAAGCTTACGGCTATAAAACCCAATCAGTCTTATTATGTCCTGATCACTATGCTGTAGCACTGCCCCTAACGCAACATATGAGGCATCTGTGATTAGCTCAAAAGGTTTCTCCCAATCTACATGTGCTAATGTGTTTATGTCACTTAAACTTTCCTTGGCCTTTTGGAAATTTTCTCGGTCTTCTGGACTCAAGTTTATAGGCGAAGACTTCTTGATCGTGCTCTTTTCACGAGTGAGATGGTGTGTTAACGATCCTAGAATTCCGGCAAGATCTGGAATGAATCGACGATAATAGCTGATCATACCCAAGAACCTTTGCAGCTGGCGCACGGTTCGGGGCTCCGTTACATACTTAATAGCTTGGATCTTATCTTCCAAAGGTTTAATTCCGTCTTTGGAAAGTATATGACCAAGATATTTAACTGAAGAGCAACCGATATTACTCTTATTAGGTTTGACCACTAATCCATATTGTTTGAGCCTGGTCAAAACCGTTTCCAAATGCGTACGGTGTTCATTTCGTGAGCGACTAAAGATTATTATGTCGTCTATATATACTCTCGCAAATAGACAACTCTGAAGGATTTCTTCAGCCAAACGCTGGAATGTCTGTCTGGCATTTTTCAAACCAAAAGGCATTCGAAGAAATTCATGCGATCCCCTCCTGGAAATCTGATTGCGGTGAGTGGTATCGTGCTTTCCTCCATTGGTACCTGATAATACGCTTTATGGAGATCTAAAGTTGAATTAACCTCATATCCCATTATATCTCGGAGTAAAGTCCTCTGGTTAGGGAAAGGATAAGAATCACTGTTCGTCACTGAGTTTAATAGACGATAATTCCCACAAATCCTCCATTGACCCGGTTCAGGTTTGGGAACTACTACTATTGGGGAAGCAAAATTGGAATTTGACCTTCTACAAATCCCCTCTTTGCGCAATTGGTGAAATTCTGACAAAGCAATTTGTTGCTTGTGTTGTGCCAATGGTTGAGCCTTTGGTGAACAAGGCAACGGAGCCACCAATTCTATTTTGTGTTCTACTCCTGTCTTCAATGCTATTCTTTTGGCACTGAAAGTTTGAAACACTGCTAGGTGCTTCTCGATTATATCGGCAAAGGCATGTGCGACTGTTGGGCGAGGTAAGAGGACTGTTCTAACTGCCGACGTGTTAGACTCAGTAGGTGTTGATATCCCTACGCCTTCTGCGATAGTCCTAGCCTTGGGGTCTAATGTCAGCTTAAAATGTGTCAAGAAATCCATGCCAATGATATGGTCCTTGACATCGGCTACTAGAAAATTCCATTGGAAGGAAGATTTCTGGCCTAACGTTACCGACATTTCTTTCATTCCTTTCACCCCTATCGGACTACCGTTAGCGGCCCATAGTTGATAATCAAATGTGGGGCAATCTGCTTCCACCACGTCTGACCTAACTATGCTTACCTCAGCACCCGTGTCTATGAGAAATTCTAATCCAGATAATTCATCCTTAATAATGAACTTGTTGCTGGACAATCCGGCAATGTTTTCAAAATCTCTGCTTAGTGAGAATCGGACTCTCTTGCCTTCTTCTTCGGTGCTATTTGTTCTAGTCGCATCTTTTGCTTTGAGTATGCCTTTTAAAAACATATCTGGGAGCCTTCGCATTTGAACCCCCGCTACGGCTCCTACTAGCGGGGGTTTTGTCTTTTTCCCGGTGATGGATTTCTCTCTACCGGTTTTGTGTTTCCTTTCCATTTGGGTCCACCTAAACGCGGGTATATGCAATTCTCTCCATGGCACTTGGCACTTCGTCCATATTCACAATGTGCCTTACACCATCCGCGTGGCCCTTCGAAGCGTTGACGCGAGTGACTCCCTCGACGTCTAGTGTACCTATCCTGACCCTGAAGTTGTGCAATATCACTACATAAGTTAGCAACTTCTCTACATAATAAACACATAGTTTCTTGTATAGTCAAGTTGTTTTCGGCATCCGCCCTGACTGGCTGCATCGTGACAGAATCTGCTACTACAGCATGTACTTGTGGTTCCTGCTGTTTATACACGCCGTCTAACCCTCTGAGTTTAGTTGGCCAATCTATGCTCATTGTGTCAAATACTTCAAATGTTGTTCTAAGCCTAATTGGTAGCTCAGCTGTGAAAATGGAGTTGACTTCATCTCTATATATATATTCTACTTAGAAGCTTTTGTGCAAAGACGTTCATAAAATTCGGACGGTAGTTGACGCCCCATTTTTTCTAAGCGTAATAGTTCGCACATTTGCGCTGATCTTCCAGGCTGATATCTCTGTTGAATTTCAGCCATTAATAACTCAAATGCATTGTACGGCTTTTCTTCTACAGTTCTGTCTCTGAAATTTTCCAAAGCATTTCGGAAATTTTCAGGCAATGCCATCCATGCTGCAAAAAATTTCTCCATAGGGTTTACGATATTATAATCACTAAATATCATTTGAGCATCTCCTACCCACCTTGAATGTTTTTATGATTTGTACTGTGATAGACTTAAAATTCTTGATCCTGCCGCGGTCGCCAAATTTTGTTGAGGCCCCTAACCTATTCGAGTCTGAAAGCCCCATAGATGCCAGATCGCTTGAAGTCCTAAAATTTACAGTAGAGTCTGAATAGAATAGAATAGAATAGAATATCTTTATTTGGATTCAAACCACACATGTTCCATCAAATAATAAAATTTTGAAAATGAACAATATAAAAAGATATCACATCTTATAAATATGTGCAATTATTTGTACTGTACAATTTATCAGCATCAGAAAGTTCAGCTGTAAAGAGTGATAGATTTTTCATCAAAATTAGGAAAATTTAAGGTATAATTCGAGTATAACATTTTGTAAGAAAAAAAAGGGAACCATGACTAATAATTGATTGTATGCATTGTTGATTAACAAGATGATATAATGCATAACATTTCAGTTTTAATAAAACAAAATTTGAAGATAGAATCTCGAGAAATTATGCTGCTGAAAAACAATTAATCCTGTCTTTTATTTAACCATGAGAAAATATTATCATAATCAAAATTAAAAATATCAGCAGGATTGAACACTTTTTCTAGTTCGGTAGATAAAAATTTAAAAGAGATTTTAGTTGGAGGCGTTTCACTAAGCCACTTTGGCAATTGATTATAAATTTTGTAAATTTTTGAAAAAGAGAATAGCTTGTTTGCAATATTCCCCAACAATGGTGGAGATATTGCAAAATTACCAGATCTAGTTCCAATTTCATGACTCTTTCTTATTGGATTCATGTAGGCACCAGTCCTCTGGTTCAAATGGAAAGCTTTTATGCAATAGCACATTCTCCGAAACCATAAAAGATGCAGTGATACAAACTGTAATCTAGTGGCTTATATAGTGCAGGAGATAGGACTAATTTGTTTCACAACTTTTCTTTGTACAGCTTCTATCTTATTAGACAAACCCTTTGTTAAGGGATTCCAAGTAACGGCAGCATATTCTAGTATCGGTCTAATCCATATTATAAACATTTTAAATTTTATTTCATTAGATATTATATTTCTATTTAATAGTGCCCATCTGTTCTTGGCACTGCCTACTATCCTTTCAATATGTCTCTCTGATAGGCTTATATTCCCATTTGTATCTCCTAGGTTCAAGTCCGCAATGTCCTGCACTAACCTACTTGTGTCCTCAAATTTAAAATCGGTCTCCATGTCGAAATGGTATAAAATTTAAATCGATACTTAATATTAGGCAATCGGAATGCGAAAGTTGGACAGTATAACTCCATAACAAATAATCTGGAAAGAGATACACGTGAACAACAGAATGAATCAAATTTACATGTTCCAGACGATACTTCTCAATCTTGTATTATATTAGTACAAAAGCAATTGATGGAGTAATATATTGGAAGACATGTATTCGTTTACTAGAGAAAAAAATGTTAAAATGCAGCAGACCAAAATTACAAGACCAGTCAAGGAGCGAGACACTCGAAAAACTGAAAATGGCGCTGTTGAGGCCCCTAACCTATTGGTATTTGTAAGCCCCATAGATGCCAGTTCGCTAGGTGTCCTAATATTCACAGTAGAGTCTGAAATGCCTACATTGTTATCTGTGTCAATAAGATTTAAATCCATTAGGTCCTGCCCTAAATGAAATACATCTTCTAATTTAATATCGGCATTCATGATCAAGAATTATGATACTTAAATTGACACTTACTTGAGGCGTTAGGAAGGTGAGAGTTGGAAAGCTATATCTTCAGTAATAATCTGCTTTGATGTGTACGTGACCCACAATAATAAATAAAATTACCTGTTCCAAGGCTCCTCCTCAGTGTTGTATTATATCAGAACACAAGGCAAGTGTCGAAAGATGTTTATTGAATAATGTTGTAATCGTTTATTATGGAGAGAAATGTTAAAATGCAGCAAACGAAAATCTACAACCAGCCCGGAAGCACGATACTCAAAAACTGAAAATAGCGCACAATTTTAAAAATCAAGTCTTTAAACAAAGAATGTTCTGGAAAATAAAAAGAAAAAATTCTTTTTAAATAAAGTTGTTACAATCAGCTATGGTGGTTTAAATTTATCATTCAAGGTCATTTTATATAAGGCGGAGGATTCAACATCCTCTACACACACCACCTTCTCAAAAAAAGAGAGGAACGACTAATAGTAGATGTAATCATCGTTCTTCGGCTGACGATGTATTCTTCCAGATCGTTTTGTGCATACTGGCGCCCCTGACGTCGTCATCTCGCCCGGTATAACATTCGCTGGTTCTTCAATATCATCTGGTGTCGACAAATAGTTTTCATGCTGTGATTCAGTAGAATAAGATTTTGATATGTTAGACAACGGTTCTTCCAGAGTTGCTGCATTTCATTATGTGCCTGCAAGATGGGATTGCACACCTCAGATTCGCCCATGGAACGGTCATTCAACGCATCTTTTAATTCGGTCACACCGTCAATCCAGATAAACTGGGGAATACAGCGATCCAACGTAACACAATCCTCAATGCCATTTATTTCTATGATGACATTCTTGTCAGTCATCCTCTTGACCTTGTATGGTCCTTTGTAAAATGGTGTTAGGCAATTCTTCCTATTCTCATTAGTAATATAAACATGCGATGCCGATTTTAAATCAGAGGACACATAGCATTTAGTTTTAGGTTTTCTAGTTTTGGTTGGGGCCAAACGACACATCTTGTCTCTAAGTGCTCCTACAAACCAATCTACATAACTAGAAGCCCAATCAAGACTACTTGGAGTTTCAATTAGAAGATCTCCAGGCAACCTTAATGGTTCTCCATAAACTAATTCTGCAATGGAAGTTCCTAATTGTGCCCTATATCTGTTGCGCATGGCGAGTAGTACTATAGGAAGATCGTGTATCCAGCTTGTTCCACTAGTACACCTTAATGCAGCTTTCAGTTCACGATGTAGCCTTTCTACCATCCCATTTGCTCGTGGGTTATACGCGCTAGTATGAATTATAGTGATTCTCATGACGTTGAGAGATCTTACGAAAAGCTCTGACATAAATTGACTACCACGATCACTAGTGACCTTTTCCGGAACACCATAACGCGATATCCAATTATGTAGAAACGCGAACAAAACTTCTTGTGCTGTCATGTCTTTTAAAATCGCCACTTCAAATTGACGACTAAATCTATCTACCATAGTCAGCAAGTATTTGTTTCCGTTTACTTCAGGCATCTCAACAATGTCTATGTGTACGTGTCTGAACCGTCCATTTGGTATTCCAATGTTCTTTATCTCGGTCCTGGTATGTCTCCACACCTTACACGTTTGACACTTGGTACAGGCTCTTACCCATACCCGTATATCTTTAGACATTTGTGGCCATACGTATCTGTCGTTGATTAATCGTATGGTGGCTTTAATGGATGGATGACCCATGTTATGTAATACTTGGATAATCTTGGCCCGTAACTCCAATGGCACATATGGTCGTGGTTGACTTCTAGATGTTTCGCATAACAACCACTTGCCACTTATGAGCTTACGCACATATCCTGGTCTTTTGGACAACACCAATGTAAAGGGATCCAGTCCTTGCGCTTCTTCGATTTTACTAACGAAATCATACATTGATTCATCTAAACTTTTCAAAGGACCTTGAAATATCGTATCGACATCAGCTTCATTCGGTCGGCTTAGTGCATCTGCTACCACATTCTCTTTACCAGCAATATGAGACACAGTGAAATCGAACTCTGCTAACCGTGTTATTTGTGAATTTACTCTACGAGAATAATTAAGCCTAGCTGTTTTACCAAGTATGCTGATCAATGGCTTATGATCGGTCAATAACTTAAACTTGTGACCATCTAAGTAATGCTCGAAGTGTAACACTGCGGCATACACGGCTAGAAGCTCTTTGCCAAACGTATCATAACGTTTTTCTCGATCAGTAAGCTTACGGCTATAAAACCCAATCGGTTTTACTACGTCCCGATCTCTTTGCTGTAGCACTGCTCCTAATGCAACATCTGAGGCATCAGTGATTAGTTCGAAAGGTTTTTCCCAATCTACAGGTGCTAATGTGGTTACGTCACTTAACATATCCTTGGCCTTTTGGAAATTTTCTCGGTCTTCTTGACTCAAGATAATAGGCCAAGACTTCTTGATTGTGCTCTTTTCAAGATTGAGATGGCTTGTTAACGATCCAAGAATTCCGGCTAGACCTGGAATGAATCGACGATAATAGCTGATCATGCCCAAGAACCTTCGCAACTGGCGTACTGTTCTGGGTTCAGTTACGTCCTTAATGGCTTGGACCTTATCTTCCAAAGGCTTAATTCCGTCTTTGGAAAGTATATGACCAAGGTATTTAACTGAAGAGCAACCAATATTACTCTTATTAGGTTTGACCACTAATCCATATTGTTCCAGCCTGGTCAAAACCGTTTCCAAATGCGTGCGATGTTCGTCTCGTGAGCGACTAAAAATTATTATGTCATCTATATATACTCTCGCAAATGGACAATTCTGAAAGATTTCTTCAGCCAAACGCTGGAATGTCTGACTGGCGTTTTTCAAACCAAAAGGCATTCGAAGAAATTCATGCGATCCCCTCCTGGAAATCTGACTGCGGTGAGTGGTATCGAACTTTCTTCCATTGGTACTTGATAGTACGCATTCTGGAGATCTAAAGTTGAATAAACCTCATATCCCATTATATCTCGGAGCAAAGTACTCTGGTTAGGGAGAGGATAAGAATCACCCTTTGTCACTGAGTTTAATAGACGATAATTCCCACAAACCCTCCATTGACCCGGTTCAGGTTTGGGAACTACCACTATTGGGGAAGCAAAATTGGAATTTGACCTTCTACAAATCCCCTCTTCGCGCAATTGATGAAATTCTGACACAGCTACTTGTTGCTTGTGTTGTGCCAATGGTTGAGCCTTTGGTGAACAAGGTAACGGAGCTACCAATTCTATCTGGTGTTCTACTCCTATTTTCAAACCTATCTTTTTGGCACTAAAAGGTTGAAACACTGCTAGGTGCTTCTCGATAATATCGGCAAAGTCATGTGCGACTGTTGGACGAGGTAAGAGGACTGTTCTAACTGCCGACGCGTTAGACTCATTATTTATTGATGTCCCTATGCCTTCTGTGATAGTCCTAGCCTTGGGGTCTTATGCCAGCTTAAAATGTGTCAAGAAATCCATGCCAATGATATGGTCCTTGACATTGGCTACTAGAAAATTCCATTGGAAAGAAGATTTCTGGCCTAATGTTACCGATACTTCTTTCATCCCTTTTACTTCAATTGGACTACCGTTAGCGGCCCATAGTTGATAATCAAATGTGGGGCAATCTGCTTCCACCACGTCTGATCTAACTATGCTTACCTCAGCACCCGTGTCTATGAGAAATTCTAATCCAGATAATTCATCCTTAATAATGAACTTGTTGCTGGACACTCCGGCAATGTTTTCAAGATCCCCGCTTAGTGAGAATCGGACTCTCTTGCCTTTTATCTCGGTGCTATTTGTACTAGTCGCCTCTTTTGCTTTGAGTATGCCTTTCAAAGGCATATCTGGGAGCCTTTGCAATGGAACCCCCCCTACGGCTCCTACTAGCGGGGGTTTTTCCCTTTTCCCGGTGACGGATTTCTCTCAACCGGTTTTGTGCTTCCTTTCCATTTGGGTCCACCTAATCGCGGGTAATTATAATTTTCATCTTGGCACTTCGCACTGCGTCCATATTCGCCCTGTGCCTTACCCCATCCGCGTGGCCCTTCGAAGCGTTGACGCGAGTGACTCCTTTGGCGTCTAATATACTGGACCTGACTCTGAAGTTGTGCGACATCACTACGCAAGCTAGCAACTTCCCTACATAAGAAACGCAAACTTTCTTGTGTGGTCAGGTGGTTTTCGGTATCTGCCCTGACTGGCTGCATCGTTACAGAATCTGCCATTACAGCATGTACTTGTTGTTCTTGCTGTTTATACACGCCGTCTAACCCTCTGAGTTTTGTCGGCCAATCTATGTTCATTGTGTCAAACACTTCCATTGTTGTTCTGAGCCTAACTGGTAACTCAGCTGTAAAAATGGAGTTGACTACATCACTAGATATATTCAACCTGGAAGCTTTCGTGCAAAGGCGTTCATAATCTTCGGACGGTAACTGACGTCCCATTTTTTCTAAGCGTAATAATTCGCACATTTGCGCTGTTCTTCCAGGCTGATATCTCTGTTGAATTTCTGCCATTAATAACTCAAATGCATTGTACGGCTTTTCTTTCACAGTTCTGTCTCTGAAATTTTCCAAAGCATTTCGGAAATTTTCAGGCAATGCCATCCATGCTGCAACAAATTTCTCCATAGGGTTCACAATATTGTAAGCACTAAATATCATTTGGGCATCTCCTACCCAACTTGAATGTTTTTCTGACTTATACTGTGGTAGACTTAATATTTTTGGACTGGCGCGGTCGCCAAATTTTGTTGAGGCCCCTAACCTATCCGTGTCTGTAAGCCCCATAGATGCCAGTTCGCTGGAAGTCCTAAAATTCACAGTAGAGTCTGATATGCTTATATTATTGCTAGTGTCATTTAAATTCAAGTCCGCTATGTCCTGCACTAACTTGCATGTGTCTCATACTTAATATCGGTATCCATGATCAAAAGTTTTAATAATTAAATTGACACTTACTAATGGCAATCGGAAGGTGAGAGTCGGACAGCTACTATGCCAGCAATAATCTGTTTTGATGTGTACGTGACCCACAAATAAAACAATTATACCTGTTCCAAGGCTCCTCCTCAGTGCTATATTATATCAGAACACAAGGCAAGGATTGGAAGAGTTTATTGTATAATGTTGTAATCGTTTATTATGGAAAGAAATGTTAAAATGCAGCAGACCAAAGTTTAAATACCAGACATGAAGCAAGATACTCAAAAACTGAAAATAGCGCACAATTTTAAAAATCAAGTATTTAAACAAAGAATGTTCTGGAAAATAAAAAGAAAAAAATCTTTTTAAATAAAATTCGTTACAATCAGCCATGGTGGTTTAAATTTATCAGTCAATGTTATTTTACATAAGGCGGAGGATTTGTAGAGGCCCTTAGGTCACTACCATAAGGGGGTCTCTTGGATGCCAGGCCCGGAAAATCCATATATGCGGAATGATCATCTATCTTGGAACACTTAAGTTCCTCTGAACTATCTCTTAAGCTACAATCCTTAAGTCCACTAGCCAACTGCTCTGTATCCTCAGTATTTAATAAACCAGACATGATATTATTAAATTACTTGTAATTTATATATTATATTAATTAAGTAAGCTTACCCGGATACGCTGATATCCACAGGATACTGAACTGGAATGATTGAGACCTTAAAACAAATATTAACTTTAAATACCCAAAGCAAATTTGTGGTTCTTTTCACTGATAATTAAGAACAAAACGACGAGAAGATTACAAAGTTTCATTCACAAAGAGTCGGAGATGGAACCACGCAGTGTCCCGCTTATGCAATTCAGAAACTCAGATCAAAACTCTCTCATTTTCTTCCACAAGACAAGTCCAAAACTTCGACAATATGAACAAAAGAACTTCCAAAAAAAATTTACAATATTTTTCAAAAATTACAATATTGTTTTACGAAACCAGCGATAACATCAAATGTCCAAAAATAAAATTGATTTATTTTTATATGAGAGGTTAATTGCTGTCCGAAAATTCAATTTAACCTCCACATACACCCTCATGTTTAAGATGATTAACCAATACATGATGTAGTCCTCATTCTTCGGTTTCTTGATGATTCTTCCAGACCGAGTTTCAACAAGTTGTGCTTGTACTTCACCAGATTTCATATTCATATCGCATTGTTCTTTATTCTCAGTTGTCTTGGTTTTAATCTTTACTTCTTTACCATATTTATTCGACTCTTCATTTTTTTCACCAATTTCTGAGTCACATCTCGCCTCAACTTCTGGGTACTTCGGTGAATACTGTTCCTCAGTCTCCTCCTCCGTCCAAATAAATTGTGAAATACAGCGATCCAGTGTTACACATTCTACAGTGCCAGTTACTTCTATAAATGCATTTTTCTTAGTCATATGATTGACTTTAAATGGCCCCCTATTGAATGGAGTCAGACAATTCTGTCTGCTTTCGTTAGTTATGTATACATGCGATGCCAGCTTTAAATCTGAAGATACATAGCATTTGGACTTTGGACTTCTAGTTTTGGTTGGAGCTAAACGACTCATTTTATCTCTCAATGCTCCAACAAACCAATCTACTGAACTAGAGGCCCAATCGAGATAACTTGGAGCTTCTATTAGAAGATCTCTAGGTAACCTCAGTGGCTCTCCATAAACAAGTTCTGCTATGGATGTTCCTAACTGAACTCTGTATCTGTTTCGCATTGCCAACAAAACTATGGGCAAATCATGTATCCAACTGGATCCACCGGTGCAGCGTAATGCAGCCTTCAGCTCCCTGTGCAGTCTCTCAACCATCCCATTAGCTCTGGGATTATAAGCACATGTGTGTCTTACTTCTATCTCCATTGTATTCAATGATCTGATGAACAGTTCAGACATAAACTGACTACCACAATCAGTAGTTACCCTTACCGGTACACCATATCGCAACACCCAATTATGCAAGAACATAAGTAAGACCTCTTGAGCTGTCATGTCCTTCAGGATTGCTACCTCAAACTGACGACTGAACCGATCGACCATCGTGAGTAAATACATTTGGCCATAAATCTCAGGCATTTATACTATATCAATATGAACATGCATGAAACGACCCGCTGGTATACCAATCGTTTTAATTTCAGTTTTGGTATGACGCCAAACTTTACAAGTTTGACACCGGGCACATGTCCTTACCCAAGCTCTTATGTCTTCGACATTTTAGGCCATACATATCTATCAGTGACCATCCTGATAGTTACCTTAATGGAAGGATGACTGAATTCATGTAGCTGCTGAATTACCTTAGACCTTAATTCCAACGGTACATAAGGTCTAGGTTGGCTCCTGGAGATTTCACATAATAACCACTTATATCCAATCTTCCTGCGTGTATATGTAGTATTCTTTTCCAACACAGCTACTAAAGGTTCAAGACATTGTGCTTCCATCAATTGCTGGACAAAATCATTAGAAGATACAATAGAGTATACGAGTGACTCTGAACGAATCATATCTTCATCTGATACGTCTGGTCTACTGAGAGTATGTGCCACCACATTATCTTTTCCTGAGATGTGACTAATGGTAAAATCAAATTCTGGGAGTCGGGTTATTTGTGAAATCACCCGCCGAGAATAAGTTAGCCTATTCGCTTTCCCAAGGATACTCAACAACGGTTTATGATCAGTTAATATCATAAACTGATGTCCATCTAGGTAGTGCTCAAAATGCAACACTGCAGAATAAACTGCTAGTAACTCCTTTCCAAGCGTATCATATCGCTTCTCGCAATCTTGGAGTTTCCAACTATAGAATCCAATCGGCTTGACTATACCATTTTCCCGTTGATGTAACACTGCGACTATGGCTACATCAGAAGAATCTGTGACCAGCCCAAACGGCTTAGTCCAATCCACAGGTGCTAATGTGGTTATTTGGCTTAACAGATCTTTGGCCATCTGGAATTTTCCTTGTCGTCTTGGCTAAAATTAATAGGCCAGGACTTCTTGATTGTGCTTCGTTCACGAACTAAACGTCGAGTTAGCGAACCCAAAATTCCAGCTAAACCTGGTATGAACCGACGATAGTAGCTAATCATGCCAAAAAATCTACGCAACTGGCGTACAGTTCTAGGTTCTGGCACATCCTTGATTGCTTGTACCTTGTCTTCCAAGGGCTTGATTCCATCCTTGGAAATGGTGTGTCCTAAAATATTTTACGGTAGAGCAACCAATCCTACTCTTTTCTGGTTTCACGACCAATCCATACTGTTCCAGCTTAGACAAAACGATGTCCAAATGCTCCCTGTGATCCTCCCTAGGTTGACTATATATAATGATGTCATCTATATACACTCTAGAAAATGAACAGTCTTGAAGAACTTCCTCTGTCAGACGCTGGAATGTCTGACTTGCATTCTTCAACCCAAAAGGCATACACAAGAATTCATGCGATCCTCCTCCAGGGAATCGCACTGCTGTGAGCGGTATAGATTCTGCCTCCATAGGTACTTGATAGTACGCTTTCTGAAGATCTAACGTTGTATATACCTCATACCCCATTATATCTCTGAGCAAATTGCTCTGGTTCGGTAGAGGACACGAATCGCCTTTCGTAACCGAATTCAATAAACGATAGTTACCACAAACCATCCATTGACCTGGTTCAGGTTTGGGAACAACCACTAGTGGATTTGGGATCTAAAGCAAGATTAAAATGGATCAAAACGTCCATCCCAATGATGTTATCCTTTATATCAGCGACCAGAAAATTCCACGTAAATGGAGATTTCTGCCCCAATGTCACTGACAATTCTTTAACTCCCTTAACCTCAATTGGACTTCCATTAGCAGCCCATAGTTGGTAATCGAATGTGGGGCTATCAATTTCCACCACATCAGATCGAACTATGCTCACCTCTGCACCCGTGTCTATTAAGAAATTAAAGCCGCTAAGTTCATCAGTTATAACGAACTTATTGTTGCTATAACCAGCAACCTCTTTAAGATTACCTGCCAGCCGAAATCTAACAGATTTACGGACTGTATTACCGCGCGTCTCTTCCATCGAAGCTTCCGAACCTAACTTCGATGATTTTAGTATGCCACGAATATGCATACCTTGGAGCCTTGCATGCGCAACCCCCCTACGGCTCCTATTAGCGGGGGCTTCATTAGTTTTCCGGCAGCTTCGACCAGGCTACAGGAAGACTACTTCCTTTCCATCGGGGACCACCCAACTTTGGAAACGTGCATCCCCCTCCTGACATTTTCCAAACTCGGCGTATTTGCGATGCGGTATGCACCACTCGCGTGGTCCTTGTACACTCTCACGCGATTCGCCTCTCCAATGCTTGGAATTTGAACGTTGACTCCGAGAATTTACCCTACTTCTGTTGGAACTTTCCTTATTGTTTTTATCCAACCCACATCCCTGCGGAGGGTACTTAATTCATTCTCTATGGTCAGGAGTCTCTGAGAGATGTCTGAGTTGCTGCTCCAGGCGTGAATCTGCGGTTACTGCATACACCTTAGGTTCCTTCTGACGATACACTTTGTCCAACCCTTTGAGCTTCTTTGGCCACTCTAGTTCCAATGTATCATATACGTCCAAGGTGGTTCTTAGTCTAGCAGGCAATTCTGCTACAAATATACTATTTATAACTTCCTCAGATATATCAAGCCCGATGGATTTTGAAATAAGTCTGTCATAAAATTCAGATGGAAGTAGATTTCCCATCTTTTCCTGACGTAATAAGTCAGTCATCCGTTCAATCCTCTCGGGTTGATATCGTCCATGGAGTTCTTCTACTAGAAGCTCAAATGCATTTTCTGGTTCGTTCTCAGTAACAAAATTCCTGAGTCTAAACAGATTCTTTTTTAATGGCTCAGGTAAGCACCACCAGGCCGAGGCAAACCTTTCTATAGGGTCGGTCATCCGTTTTAGTTTAAAATAAAATTTTGCTTCTTCGACCCATTCAGAATGGTTGTCTGGTCTGTACATGGTGAGCTTAACATTGCTATCCATAGAATTGCGGCAAAAACGATCATCTACATCATATCTTTCCGCATAAAGGATCCTGGCGCGGTCGCCATTTTTTGTAGAGGCCCTTGGGTCACTACCATAAGGGGGTCTCTTGGATGCCAGGCCCGGAAAATCCATATATGCGGAATGATCATCTATCTTGGAACACTTAAGTTCCTCTGAACTATCTCTTAAGCTACAATCCTTAAGTCCACTAGCCAACTGCTCTGTGTGTAACCTCTGGGTATTTACACAAGCCGACATGATATTATTAAATTACTTGTAATTTATATATTATATTAAATAAGTAAGCTTACCCGGATACGCTGATATCCACAGGTTACTGAACCAGAATGATTGAGACCTTAAAACAAATATTTACGTTAAATACCCAAAGCAAATTTGTGGTTCTTTTCGCTGATAATTAAGAAGAACAAATCGACAAGAAGATTATAAGGTTTTATTCACAAAGAGTCGGAGATGGAACCACGCAGTGTCCCGCTTGTGCAATTCAGAAACTCAGATCAAAAACTCTCTCATTTTTTTCGACAAGACAAGTCCAAAACTTCGACAATATGAACAAAAGAACTTCCAAAAAAAATTACAATATTTTTCAAAATTTACAATATTGTTTTACGAAACCAGCGATAACATCAAATTTCCAAAAATAAAAATTGATTTATTTTTATATGAGAGGTTAATTGGTGTCCAATAATTAATTTAACCTCTACAGATTTAAGTTTCTCCATAGGTTCTAATAAAGGCCCCCAACAGTACTAACTCAGCCATCCTTAGCTCTGAACAGACTTTCTAACGCCTTACGGCATTTACTTTAGGCTGGGGCGTTTACAGCTTATTCCGCTGTACGCTATTGTTTAAATTATATGCTTGTCCTTCAAGTTTAGTGTTAAATTATGAAATTCTGTATCTGGCATTGCCTATTCCTATTTCTTCTTAACTTTGCATTTGTTTTTAATTCGGAATGTGACAAATTTTCTTCAATTCTATCACGGCTTATTGGAGAGCTAAGTGATTGTTACACTTCATACTCAGTTCCTGGCTCGTACTGCGGCCAATGCAATAATTACGTCGCTCAATTATCTACTTTGTTCTACAATAATAGTTTCAAAAACCCTTGGGGTGTTCCTTGTGTTGAAGCAATTTTTCGCGCTTCTGATAAGAAGGTACGTTAATGATTGCTAATGCGACTTGAGAAAAGATCTTTTATGTTGGTTATATTGTTATTTTTACTATAATAATAATACATTTATTTGGCATCAAAGGCCAACAGGCCCGACCATTGAAATAACAAATCAATAACTATAATGTCGAATAATAATATTAATAACTCTTCATATGTCAACGAGGGCCATCTAGCCTGACTGTTGAATATATCAAGATACAACTTAACTGGGTTATGTGTGGGTGAGTGAATCAGTGACTAGATTGTGAATAACATTATTGGGTTATATATAATCATCTGCTCAGTGAATGTGGTGCACACTAATTCATTTTGGGATAGAAATTAAAATGTGTTCATGCTTAGTCTAAACGAGTGCTATGTTATTTGACGTTTTTTGCGAATGTATAAAATGCATAAAAGAGTGTGTAGCAATTTATCGACTTTACATAGGATTAGCAGTGGCGTTTCTGAAATGATTGGATGATTCATTATTTGATTGAAACCGCTTTCTGTAAGTTTGTCTAGATATATAAGGATTTATCAGTTTGTCGGTATAAATGTAGTGTTGAACGACAGTCAAACTACCACAGATTGGTCCATAAGAATAAAAAGGCTTTATTTGATTATATTTAATCTTCCAATTGGAGAGCGTGTGACACACAACTTCCACATTGAATTTGAAGTTGAAAACATGTGTATGCTTTGTTTGAGCGCGTGTTATTATATTTTACATTTTGTTTGATCAAAATAACTCTTCAATGAGTATACATAAAGTTTGTGCTTTACAAATAAAACAACACTGTTTAAAATGACTAAAGTTTATTGACTATACGCCTAGTTAGTATGGTGATTTATTGATGATCATCTTAATCAGTATTTCGCCTTGAATTAGTTTGACTGAGCAGACGCATAGTTGCCTGTTGGCTAGCATATGCTAACTGAAATCCGATTCATCGTAACAGTTTATGCATTAATTTATCTTTGTATAGACTACTTTGTTTTACTTGTGCACGACAAAGAAGATATCATATTGTTTTCGCGACGGTGATCACGCAAATTCATAGTAAATTGAGAAGCTCTGTTGACGAGTAAGATTATATGACCCTTAATTTTTTTGTTGATAATGTTTCGATTACCTCCTAAATCTCGGAGGAAAGATAATCATAGGTATTATATATATATATATATATATATATATATATATATATATATATATATATATATATATATATAAAGAAATCATTATTTTTTGCTATTACCATTTGTGATTTCACAAATGGGAATTTAATTTCCGTATTTGTGGATTATTGCCAAACTAGATCTATGAAGTCTTCATACATAACACGCTCAAAGCTATCCGGATATTGGTTTATTTTATAGTGTGATTAGTTTTGAGAATAGAAATATACTATTAAATAAGAAGTTATATCGAGAGATGTATATATTTTACTTACTCAATCTAGTTCATTTGGAGATTAGACTTGAGCGAATCCGAAATGTATAGAGGTTTAGTTGTTTAATATATTTATTCAATTGTATTAGAAATATTGCTGGTCTTCTAAGCTATAGCGACTAAAGGTTAGTCTATGCGAAATTTGTTGATTAAGAAGGATTTTAGAATGTACGCTTTAGGATGTATTCTTGTAGTCCTTTCAGTTTATCTGATAACACATTGCTTGTAGGGTAAAATATAATGGGTTTGTGTATTCGAGAATAGGTCTTTTATGTTTTGAAGGGAATAAGCCTAAACTCACTTACCTTTGTTTGCCTTAATTTCCAATTGATTAGGCTTCAAGCTTTGAGAGCAATGTTGGTTATATGATGATTGAGACAAATTATTTGTATTATTTACCCCCAGGTGATTTATTGTCCCTGAGAAGAATTATTTCTCCAAAGAAGCATGTTGACAGATCTACTGGACGGGTCTATTTGGTGCTTAGATTTGATAGATTGCATGATATACAGTATTATATCTACTGATCGCAGTGTTAGAAACGATGGGGCGTCAATTTTTCGGCCATTAGCCCGCTAGATACGGGTTTACCGAACTTGCTGAGTAATAGTTAAAAGCCTGTATAAACTTAATAATCACAAAGATATATTTTAGTACGATATCTTAATTCTTTTTCTTTAATTTTATAATCAATTTTTATTGGTTCCTTTATAAAAATAGTGATAAATGCGCTAGTTATTGGAATAGCTTATTTTTAAGCTGTGATAGTGATAGCGCTTGAATAATGATTATGGGTTTAAATTCCATTGTTGAATCTTTGTAAGCACGTTTTATTTGTTGTAAATAGTTTGTTTTTGTTGTATAATCTGTAGTATTGTATCTATTGCTGATTTGTGTAAATGGTAGCCAGTCTGTAGATTTAAGTTTTGTGAAGGAATGTCTAACCGCGGGTGCATTGATTGTTGTTTTGATAGAAGGTTGTTCGTGATGGCACTGTGGCATACAATTGTAGTGTTTAATATTTGTTGCTATGTCCTCGTCAGTGAATACGATGTCAAGATAGCTTTTTTGTATGGTTGGCTGAAGAACATTTTGAATGGGTCGAGATTGATTTAAAATGGTCATAGAGTACAAGCGTGTGTGTAGGTATCGGTGAAGTTAAAACCTCCTATAATTATTTTATAGGTGAAAATGTTATCGTTTAGTATATTCCAAAAGGTGTTGGTAAATGTATCGATTAGTAATTTTTTTGAAGGGGTACGATGTATAAATTCCAGCAGTAAGTTAAAACCCATGAAGTGAAATGTTTATCAACTTAAACTCAGGGTTTTTGTTGGAAGGCTCTACGTAGATAGATTGTAATACCACCTCCAATGCTAGTGCCTCCATCTATTCAAACTAATGTATAATTTAAATTTCTATTTAACATTCACGTGCTGAGATTGTACCACTTGTATGAAACAAAATTTACATGCTATCTTAGTTTACATGTAATAACACGAAGTTATCCTAATTTTGGTCGTACAGATATTGTATTTAGATAGAAAATTAATGGGATGAGATCCTGTTTAATTTGTTGCGCGTTTAGATTGCTTAAATATTTAGTTTCTGTGGCGAATGTTGAGATATAAATGCTCTCAAAAAATATATTGTGTATTCCTTATAATGCTTATTTGGCTTAATGATCTTTGTAGTTTATTAATCGAAAGATTTGAACAAACTGGTTCTACTTATTACTATAATCAAGGTTGAGATCTTGATATAAACATCTGACCCATTAAGTACTTACATTTTGTCAGTATAAACTAAGAATTGTATAGTATAGAAAAGGTAATTCATCCAGTAAACCGGTTTCGTCCTTATTGGGAACTCTTCATGTACTGGCCAGAATTTGCCGCGGACAGGGCTCGAACCTGGACACGTCTGCTTCAGAATCTGGTGCTCTAATCACTGAGCCAGCCTGCCGCACACTACACACAATTTTCAGCCATATACTAACTAATGTAACTCGGTTAGTTTTTTTCTCTTTTATGTCGAGCTCATATGGCATCCATTTAGAACAAAAGTTCCAACTAACCATCCCAAATCTGTCATTTTTGAACAGACACCACGCTAGAAAGGGACGTGGTATTGAATAGTACATTTATATAGTTAAAAGAACATAGATTACGCAAGGGTTCTACTTATTTTAGTTTTATTGTGTATGGTGTTAAAGTATTATAAGTGGCTTATTTTGATGATTTATTTCAGTGAGATTTGGGACTAACTGATAATGTCAGTATTGTTATTGTTCAGCTTCAGTATTATGAGGTATTTTTTGTATGTGAAAGCTTTATCGATGCAGGCGATGTAGGTTTGGGTTTTCATGGTGCGATTTGTTCTAAGATTGATGCATGTGCAGCTTGTGCGTAGGTGTGTTTTGCCTTTATAAAGACAGATTTTCTGGTGATGTATTTTTTGTTAGTAGTTATTTGGAAATTACTAATTGTTAAACAAGTTTTAAATTGGCAGAAAAGCTTTACTTTGTTTCGTATAGAATTGAATCTGTGTCTGTGGAGTAGAGAGTAGTACAATTTTTCGTGTTGGCTACTTTAGTTTATTGGATGTGGGGTTGACTGCTTAAAAGAGTTTTATCCCGCTGTCTAAAGACTTTAGATTGTATCTTAATAAGCATGGATGCAGGGTCATGTATGAAGGTCTGCTCAGGTCTCCGGTTGAAATTTGCTATTATGGGCCCGTTATTTCCAGATTTTCACTGTGACCTGAAAATGTTTCTGATCTAATAGTTTTCCTAGAGAATGTTGCCCAGCAGTTATAATATGTATTTTGTAAGGTTATTCTGGAGATTTTTTATAAAGATTGTTCTTGAGTTTATGCTTGTCTAAAATATGTTTAAAAAGAAAGATTATAATAGGTCTACATCGCACGGCTCAATGTACTTTATTTAAGATTTCTCTCTAGTGTTTGAAGTTTCTCCTAAAGTATAAATATTTTTGACTGAACTGCAAATATAAGGAAAATGAAATTTAAAGGTATCTGATTTTTTTGCATTTCGAAGGAATATCTAGCTAATGTAGTGTAGACAATAATATATCAATTACAAGTTGATTAAGACTCACCTTCATAGTCTGCCTTGTAGTTTGCAGGTACATTCCTTTCTAGCCATGATGTAGTTAATCAAATCTAGCTAGAAAGGCTAAACCAGTCCCAATAAAGAAGTCAAGCTAGACCAGTAACAGCTTGAAAAATAAGATTTTAAGACTAAATTAAGAAGTTGTTTTCAGACAAACATCAAATCAGCTCAAAGTAGAATGTGTTATTAGTTTCCCGTAACAAATTTCAAGAAAGGTAATTGGCTGTATTTCGCCAATTAGTTAACGACACGCCTAGGCAGCATAACCCTCTGCAATTATTGCCAATATGTCGGGAACAAATGACTGCATTCATCATGTTCGCAGATGTCGAACCCATTTGCGGTTTTCTTCACTGTCTAATGACCTCTCATACGCCGATTTCAATCGTTTCCGATTAAGACAAATTGGTGAATATGCGCCTTAAGAATGTAGTTTAGAGTCCTTAAAAATAGTTTATTAAGAAATTTTATCAGATATAAGAAAATTTTCTTTCGCATGGTCTTCTCAAATATCTACTCATGAACATATCTTTATATATAAATTGGAAAGCAAAACAAGATAGAAATACGTGAACAAAGCGAGTGTGAAAAATAGAAACCAATCAAATTGCGTGCGTCACATCCAGTTCAAACTCAATGCTTGTACGTGCTTCTTCTGCTTACATAAATCCGGCTGCAATTTGTTTATCCATAAGGCTTCGTATGTGGCTAGCTCCCTTTTGTTTCTGCATTTAGTAATTACTTTGAATGCTACGTCTGGAGAACATACGTGCGTTGTTTCGATGATGTGTTGCGCAATAGCAGACGTGTATTCACCATTTGATTTAAAACAGGCGTTCAAGTTGCAATGTTCTCTCATTCGAGTAATTAACCGTCTGGTCGATCGGCCTACGTAAGTTGATCGACAACTTCCAATTGATGAAACCATTGACATTATAGTCAAAGCGGTAGAACATGATATATTACCATCGCCGGTGCCAGGTCAAACTCTACGCAAGCTTATCTTATTATGCACGAAAGACGTACGATTTCGTTTTAATGGAACCATCTACAAACAGACTGATGGTGTCGCAATGGGAAGCCCCTTATCTCCAGTGTTGGCTGAGATTTTTCTAGGGCACCTAGAAAATACATCATTAAAGAGTGACATAAGTAAATGTGCTCAATATATACGGTACGTGGATGATATATTTCTTGTACTTAAAAACAGGTCGCAATCACGAACATTGCTTCAAAGTTTCAACAAAGCACATAAGAATATCGGTTTCACGTCAGAGCACGAGAAAGATGACTGTCTGCCTTTCCTTGATGTACTGTTAAAGAAAGAAACTAATGGTAAATTAAACAGAACAATTTACCATAAACCAACATGGTCTGCACAGTATTTGCATTACAGCAGTTTTGTGCCATTTCAATATAAATTATCAACAGTTCGTGGTTGCTTCTCAAGAATTGACAGGTTGGTTAGTCAAGATTCTAAAGAAAATGAATATAATAAGGCAATTAACGATTTAATGTCTAATGGCTATCCCAGACAATTAATTGAATCAATTATTAAAAGGGGAGTTAACCAGAAACAGACGTACTATGGGCCAGAAAAGAAAACCGTCTACCTAAACATCCCATTTAAGGGGGATGCAGTTTCCCGAATGGCACAAAAGAAAGTTGAAGCAGCATTGACACGCACATTTAATGCAGCCAAACTACGAGTGTTATTTAGGGTAACACACTTGCCTTTACCAGCAATCAAAGAGAAACAGCCGTTAATGTCGATATCAAATATTATTTACCAATATACATGCGCAAGTTGTCGATCAACTTACGTAGGCCGATCGACCAGACGGTTAATTACTCGAATGAGAGAACATTGCAACTTGAACGCCTGTTTTAAATCAAATGGTGAATACACGTCTGCTATTGCGCAACACATCATCGAAACAACGCACGTATGTTCTCCAGACGTAGCATTCAAAGTAATTACTAAATGCAGAAACAAAAGGGAGCTAGCCACATACGAAGCCTTATGGATAAACAAATTGCAGCCGGATTTATGTAAGCAGAAGAAGCACGTACAAGCATTGAGTTTGAACTGGATGTGACGCACGCAATTTGATTGGTTTCTATTTTTCACACTCGCTTTATTCACGTATTTCTATCTTGTTTTGCTTTCCAATTTATATATAAAGATATGTTCATGAGTAGATATTTGAGAAGACCATGCGAAAGAAAATTTTCTTATATCTGATAAAATTTCTTTTTGTTTTTGCACATAAAAAGGGTACAATGAATTTTATTAAAGCTCGCATTTCAAAAGAATAGTTTATTAATTTTGTTGTTGTCGTGTATTCGTAAATGGGGATTGCATGATATAAAAATATGAAGCATGAGCTCGACTGGCTTACTTTACTTCACTGTCAGTTAATAACAACGCTCGACTTAGAGTGTAATGGTTTTCATATGTTGTTTGGGAAATTATATATTAGTATATATTTTTCCAGATACTTTATTGTGTCTTTTGTGGAATGATTTCTCCTAGGTATAGTATGTTGTCTCTGATTATGAACGGAAAGTATAATATCATGCACATTCGTTTCGTGCTTACTGGCGACTCATCAGTAGGAGCCGGTATTACGCCCTTTAACCTCTATATATTTGGGTGACGAATGTGGGATATGAGATTGTATCGTCCTATTATCCCACATTCCTCACCCAAATATATAGTTGTTAAAGGGCGTAATACCGGCTCCTACTGATGAGTCGCCAGTAAGTACATAGGTTAGCACTTATTATTTGCGTTTATAAATATAATTACAAAAGTCTTAAGGTTATCTATAAAATATTACAATAACTTTGTTATTTATGCTTAGAATATTTTGTAGATTGTCTAGTGGTCTGATCATGCTTGTCGTACATAATCGATTTCGGGTAAAATCATGCGGAGATGAATTTTAAGATTAAAGCTGCAGTTCAATTAGTTATAAAATGGTTCTATCATGAACTTTAGTGAGTTCTTGAAGATGATCTGTTCGTGTTAAATCTTTTAACTCGGTGTTTCTAAAATTTGTTACTAACTTGAAGCTTATTTAGTGCGTATCAACGGAGGTATGTTGAGACGTTATGTTGTTGTAAATATATGCAAATAATTTGTGACAGTTTACCATTTGAATTTAAATGCTAACAGATATGTTGGATGGATTAGTTTATTATTTACATTTGATGGATTGAATTGCTTTTTCTATCCTATTTTTAAAAACATATTTGTGTTTTAAGCTATTTAAGGGATGATGACTGGCGGTAGTTTTGCTGTTTTTCGAAGTCTGGTTAAATAAAATGGGATTGGTATTTACATCAAGCTTGCAAACTTGCTTTAAAGAAAAGCTATTTAAGTAGTTGAATTGTGGTAACATTTGTCGAACGCGTCTAATGTTCGGTCGTTGTCCTACTGGTTGCGAGTTTTTTTTTAAATTGGCAAAGTCATCGATTAAAATATGTATCAACTTGTTATTCTTGCTAATATCTTTTCTGCTGCTATAGATTTCCTTCCCGTTTCTTAGAAAAAGATATTTGACGAATTTTAGTTTCTTGCAAATGTTATTCTATAATTTGGTACGATATCTTAACTCTTCGTCTGCAATGACGTATTCTGTTTAATTCAGTTGTCTCATTAGGATAGTTGGTAAATGCGCCAGATTTTGTGTTAAATTATTTTTACATTGTAAGAGTGTTAGTGCTTGATTTATAAACCTATCATAGTAATTAAGATTGATTTTACACCTTGGCCAGTGTATTAACTCATTTTGGTTGTAATTTTCGTAACGTTTTGAGCAGATAAAGCACCGAATCGCCTATTCCTAGTGCGAAAACATGATTTGTATTTGATATTCTCTGTTTAATGATTTGCCACCTAAACATGACGAGTACCGTATGCTAAGGAGTTATGATGAATGGGAATTAGTAGCCAAAATTTCCTTCGGTAGCTTAAATTCGACTTCTGTTTCTTGCACGGTTGCTTTCACATGTCATTATCTATTTAACACTTTATTTTAGAAGCGATGCGAAACGGAGCTTGAGGCTTCATATGGTTCACCTTAAGCAAATAATTATTTTCGACACCGTAGCAGTGCATTGCATTCAATTATCAGTGATATGTAAGCTTGTGTTTTTAGTATCCACATGTTCCAGGGTTTAAATCCCGACTTCAGAATTTCTGGCTGTTACTAAATATTGAACAATAAAGTGGAAACCGGCATTTTCCATTTTATACTATATTTATACTGGCGACATACATACTTTAAAATCGTACATTTATGCAGTAATTCATTCATGCAGCTGGCATGGTGCCAGTCTTATGAAGATCGATACTCTCGAGGACCTACCTTGAATGCAGACTGATAAAACCTATGTTGGTATATAACTAAATATAGTACTTGACGCACGGCTTCGGTGGCCTTTGGAATGAGTTGTATGAATCTTAGCCAAATGCTCCTAGGTTCATGTCTAGGAAGCAAAAATTCTGGTCCAAATCGTTAAGTGCTGAATAAGAAAGAAACTGATCTAGTAGATTAATTGCATTAGCTATATTACTTTGGACTATGGCCAGCATTGCTTGTTTATGCTGTAAGGTGACTGAGACACGATCTCCTTTTTGGCAGAAACAAATTGGGTAGTATATGAATCATTCGTCTGCTAGGATGGGGTCCACGTGCGCAACATAGATCTTAGTTAGAAACCCTTCGCGATATGGCATGGAATCCGGCTGAGTGGCGATCTTGTTGCAGATTTCTAATAAAATCACCTTCTTAACATTCTTTTCTTAGTATGGAAAAGTTAGCTGCGAGGTTGGTTTTTATATGACGTGATACAGTGATACCCTCAGAAGAAGCTCTGTTATTGGTGTTGCTAGCTCTAAAGCTGGCTTGGTCATAATGGTGTTGTGTAGAGGTTTAGTTTGTCTCACTTCTGTTAGTTATCTTGATAAATATGCTCATAGTAACTAGGTCTCTCTCTCTCTCGTAAATCTAATAATTTGTGTCAGTATTTATTTTTTTCGCACCTTATGGTTATATGATATTGACACATTGGGCACTTTTGGCATTTGTCTGGCTGTGCGTGATGATGATGATTTTACTGGAAAAGCTGTATTTGCTATTTTTCGTGTTCGGATTATGAATAAATATTCATTTTCATATATATATATATATATATTGCTCTCATGTGGGCGTATTGGTTAATTTACACATACATATTTGTAGTTTGTGTTATTTAAACATTCGTATGAATTGGATTAAAATTAAATTCAACACCTGTATGTTTAAACGAGATTTTTATCTTTTTATAATTAACTTTGATTTTTGTGATTTTTTTATGGTTAAATTAGAGGGATTTTTGCATTTGGATTAAGGTTTGCTAAAATTCAAGATAGAGCTAATCAAACTGCAGATTTAATGAAATTGTTTATGCTGTATTTTATCTGGCCACTGTGTATACATGCTTAGGAGTCTTTCAAATAGTTTCTATACATTGTTTATTTTTTCGTTTTAAAATAACTCAGTTAAGTCTGGGTACCCTGCAGTATCTTGGTAGTGGCTGGAATGAGTCGTTTTGCGCACTTTGTTTAGCTGAACCGGTGTACATTGATATTGATGATACAAAGCCTTGGCGCGAAATTGATAAGCTGTTAGTTGACTTCGGTGCTGTTCCCCGAGAAGGCGAGATCGCTAGATTTCTAGTTCGGCAACACAAAATATACGCTGATTCGGAAGGTTTGCACAATGGTACATATTGGTCAAAACACTGGCATCATTCGACAACAAAACTTGACTTAACTTCAATTGAAAAAACCAAATCTATCGACTTTTCTGGACAGCCTTCCATTTTGCAGCGTTTTAGAGATTCGGATGTACTGCATTTCTACAATCTTTCGGCCTACAACAATCTAACGCTTGAGTACTTTAACGCATTGCGTGACACAGTTGAATGCTTAATGCGCCACATTAACTTGACTCAGCAAATTTCCGTTTTGGATCCAGTTAATTTTCCACCGGATTCAGATGTAGGGATGAAACCACCAAAGTTTATAAACCAATCAGCTTGTCAGGTCTGCTCACAAAACTACAATCATATTTCAAAACTGTACAGGGAGCGTATTTTAGTAGAGAAGCCAGAAAGCCTACGGAGTATTGACAGCTTCCGCTATTTTGTGTGCAGGGACATTGAAAGTAGTATGAATCGTACACAATGGGCCTGGTACTACTTGTTTAAATGTGGTCAGCGCACTGATTTGTCGAAAATCGGCTATTTATCAGCTGCCTCTCCGTTGGTGTTTTGTCTCTTATGTACAATTGTTTTCTATGCCTATTTCAAATTGTTTCGGCGTAGACCAGTTCATTTGACAGTTATTCGGCCAAGGCGAGTCGAGCCTATGCTTGTAACTGACACAGCACACCAACGTGTTGCAACTAGTCTGTACGGTGCGACTACGGCCCGATTACGGCGAAGTTTATTTGGTACCGTCGGTCATATTTCACCGGTAACCAATGAGAAATGGATAAGCAATAGCAATCGGAGTGCTACTAGTAGTCAAAAGTCGACTCCCAGTAAGACAGGCAATGCTAATACAGGCAGAACTATGGGAACAAGTGGTATTTCTAATGACAGTTTTTATGCAGCTGGTGCTGGAATGATTCGGCCTGATAATGCTGAGACTATCACCTCACGTGACTGTGTTGGCTCCACTGCTCGACTTATTTATGCTGAGAGAAAACCATCCCGTATAAATTCTCGAAGCAATATAGCAATTAGCCCCAGTACTCTATCCCAACATGTTGTTACTAACAATTCATCTAATTCTTGACAGTGAAAGATGTGGTTTCAGTAAAAGGTTTACAATCTTGACACTTCTATTCTCTAATTTGCTAGCAATTGACGTGGTTTAATGCATGACTATGAAAAACATTTTAAACTAGAGTTTGTTTTTATCCTTTTGGCACGAAAACAAAAGCCCTTTGTTCTATCTACCAATATTGGTTAAAATACAGTTGCTTAGCTTTCGGATAGACTTCATCGTATAATTAGAAGTGACGGAAGCATTTGTCAGTCAATTGCTTTTACGTGTAATATCTGTTTTTAAATGTTTGATTATAATAATATAACAAGTATTTTAGGCGAAGCCAATAATGTTGCATGTTAGGAATAAGACCACGGTAAATTCTCTTATGGCTGAAATGTAACAACTACGAAACTTACTCCGCAAGTATTTGGAGCAGTTTTCCGCCAAACAGGTTCTAATAGAAGAGATTTTCTCATGGAATGGGTTCCAGTGAGTCAGCAAATCTTTCATCAAAACAGTTACTACTTTAAAAATAACATGTTTAAAAGTGTCAAAAGCCACATTTATTGAACTTGTTTCTGTTGAATACCAATTGGAATCGTTTATTTGGTTGTTTTTACACATGGAGCAAAGTATTTTAAAAATTTCATTAGATCTATTTATCAGTCAGTGGCTTTATTTCTGTCCGTGTATTATTTTATTCAGCTTTTCTTAGTAAGTCTTCCTTTTGAAATTTTTCCGAAGTCATATATATGTTATAATATGCGACACTTAACTTGATTCATTTGATATACTCAGATTATTCTTTTTTTACCGAGCATAATAATCATTTATATTTTATATATAATAAGGGAATGAAATTTTTAAAAATTTCTTGGTCACTTGTTGTATTTTTCTCCTTTTACACTTACATATAAAAACCGCGCCAAAATGTTTGCTACTTCTTTTTTTCCTTTATTGTCATTATCTTTATTTGTACAATTATTTGTTTAAATGTTAAGGTTCTTCTAAATGTAAAAATATATTTAACAATTATTACATAATAACAGGGTTAATTAACTTTGGTTTGGAAAGTTTTTGAATGTGCCTTTAATTTTTTTTAAAGTACAATGCGAACAAAATATATGGTGTGCAATTATTCGAATTGCTGGCCTAAATCGTTTAGCTCATCTAGTCATATTTGTTTAGTCAGATGGATGCCTGAGTGACTATTCAGAAGATTTCATATTCTTTCTTTAAAAAAAACTAAAACTTTAAAAAGTTATTTAATGTGGCGCTTTTAAATTTAATTTTTTACATGCAATCCAGAAAAATAACAATTTAAAGTTTAAAAAGTAAAATATTTGTTATTTAAAATTGTATAATTTTTATTTTACGTAGCAGGAAACATTCAAAGGGAAAGCATAATTTGATTTATTATATTACAGATTATAATCGTTGCTCATTTCCTCTTTTTTCATCAATGGCAGTTTACGGTATTTTTCCAGTTATTTAAAATATTGGCGTCATGTTATAAAAGATTATACACGTTCGCATTCCAATCCTTTTAAATTTCACTAACTCTCTGTTTTGGTTATTCTTTATTAGCAAATACTTTAAACTGTACCGATTATTGATGACCTCTATAAATATTGTTTTTATAACTTACAATTTCTTATTAGCTTCCCAACCGTTGAAGTGAATGTATGTTTTGCAGTGGGCAAATTTTTATCTATGCACAGAAATGCATTGGTAGAACAATAATAAAGCTAACTTTTTGTTACACTATGGATGCTGCTTAAACGTAATTCTATTCGCATTATGATATTTACCAATTATCAGAGCTTCGTTTGTGACAAACACTGGTGTATTCTCATCTTTGTTTTTCTTTCAAATATTTCGTGTGTCTTTTTCATAAGACCGCTCATTATACAATTTTAAATGTGTAATTAAACAAGTAAAATTTTGTTTAAATTGTTTCTTTTATACAAATTATTAATTAAATAACTTGTAATGACGTTCTACCAGATTAACATGCTGTGTTTTTCCCTTTATATTTTCACTCTTCTAAAATTATTTGTTTAAATATTGCTGTTCTAGTAAATGTCAAGAAACTATTCTGCAATTATTAAATATTACCTGTTTGAACTACATTCGGTTTACTAAGTTTTTGTTTAACTATGAAGGTGCCTTTATTTTGCTTTATACCGTTCTACGTGAACAAATGATATTATGTGCAATTATTTAGATCGCTGGCACAAATCGTTTAGCTCACCTGGTCATATTTGTTTTCTCAGAGATATGTCTGATTGGTTATTCAGTAGATTTTATATTTTTTATTTAAACAAAAACTTTAAAAGTTATTTTATGTGACGCCTTCGTATTAATTTCTTAAAAATGTACCCCAGAACAAGATCAAAGTAACATTTTAAAAATAAAATATTATTTAAAATTGTATAATGCTTATTTTCAGCAACAGTAAACATTCTAAGTAGAAGTATAAGTTGATTTATCACATGAAATGACATAATCGTTGCTCATTTTCTTATTTCAAAAACAATAGTGTATAGTAATGCTTTTCATCCTTTTAAAATATTGGCTTAATTCACTAAAAAGCATTCCGATCCTTTTAAATTTTGCTAAATCTCTGTATTGGTTATTCTTTTTAGTACATCTTTTAAATGTTTTCGATTGTTGATTACCTCTATTAAAAAAATTTATGATACGATTTTTATTGGCTTTACAACCGTGGAAGTGAGCTTATGCTTTGTTTATGACAACTGGTTTTCTATGCACAGAAATGCACTAGGATCACAATAATTAAACTTTGCGATATACTAAGAATGCCGTTTAAATTTCGATTTTTCCGCAACAATTACCTGAGATTGATTGCGACAAATGCTGTTGTATATCTGTCATTGCTTTTCTTCCAAATATTTTGGCGTATTGATTCGTGTGCCTTATTCACTCGAACGCTCATCATAAGAATTTATAAAATGTAATAAAACAAATGACATTCCGTTTAAATGGTTCAATTTAGACTTATTTGTTGCTTAAATAACTATTAATGACGTTCCACCAGATAAAAATGCGGAATAGATATGTGCGTGTGTACATGTATACGTTTATGTATAAATAAGAATTCGGTAGTGTATAGTTAAATTCACTCGTATGTTCATATAAGTGAATTTCGAGTGCACCATGCAAGTTTCTGTCGTTTCACTGGATAAACACTCATTATGTATGTGGATTTATTTGTGACAGATGTCGTTTGGCAACTATTTCAACGTACGTGTTCGTTCATCTAATTGAAAATTCTGTGCTTACATATCATTTCCACATCGCACATGTTTGACTACTTGTTTATTCTCCATATCTGGTATGCAATATTTATTGGTGCGTCACTGATAAGCAAGGGGTAAGTGTTACGCATATGCTAGTTAGAAATTCATTCGAAATGAAATTGTCGGAAGCTAGTGGTAATTAAGTTCATAAAGTAATAAGTTTAAAAATATACAATTAAAGTCAGAAAATAATTCGAGAAAATTACCTGCTGAAAGAAGGATTAGGAATATTTTGTATTGATATGAAAGGTCAGTGATAAGTGTTTTATTCTGTAAGACACCTTAATTAATAGATAAAGATAAAATTCAAAGGTTAAGATATGATGGATGATCAATTAAAACGTTGATTATTCCATAGTACAATTTTTAAATTTGTATATTACGCTCACAACTAGCTGGTCCTAATCCAGCATTATTTATCATTTATTGGAGCTAGTTTCTGGTTCTGAATCATGCAATCTTCTTTTCCTAACATTTTGGCCCGTAGCCATAGATAATCCGGCTTGACGACCGGCGGGCTCAAGCTAGTCGACCCGGGACTGGTAACATGAACCTTTCCGGGCCTTAAAGGGACAGCCATCATTCCGTTTCATGTGAAGCCTCGAGTTTGGTCTAACTGCACTGTAACTTTTTGTTAAATGTGTAGTGACGGAATGAGAGCAAGCGTTCCAGACGTGAGGGGCAAGTTTCGGCTGCTGAAGGAAACTCTGGCCACTGGCATCTGGGCAGATAGTGCTCATCAGCTTTGGTTGGCAAACTATCTAGGAGAAGGAAAACTCAGAATAAAAACCAGCACTAGGAATGGGCGACCTAGTGTTCTTTTACAGTCCACATATAACCATGACAAGTACAACTTACAATAATTACATACTGCATCGGCCGTCGCGCAGTATAAAAAGGGTCGCCTTATCTGCTGAGCCGTGCAGGGTGGATAAGCGAAAACAGGCTACTGCAGGCAACTCCAACTCTATATTCGATTCTGCGTACTTTACTTCCCCTTCCTCTTCTCAATCTTACAATAACTCTCTTTTAGATACTATAAATATGGCTGGTTTAGATCATAACACTGAGCCCAATACTAGGTTACCAAATATCGAAAATGGTTCTTGTAGACGATCATTCATTAAACCTAAGTTAGGTTTTAACGAAGGCGCATTTAATGTGCGCACATTAAAACAACTTGGACAGCAAGAATCTCTTGCTCGTACGTTGGATAAATTAGAAATCGACATATGTTGCGTATCTGAAACCAGAATACAGGATCCTACGTGTATTACAGAACTAGTTGCACCATCCCTATCTACGCGTTATTGGCTTCGAACATCTGGTTCCACAGAGTCCTCTCAAGCCGGTAAATGGGGCGTTGGTATTGCCCTTAGCGCGCGAGCTGAAGCTTGCTTAATTGAATGGATCCCTTTAAATAGTCGATTGTGTGCGGCACGTTTAAATACATCTACTAAAATCAAAGCAAAAAACCGTTATCATCGTTGCCTCTTCGTTGTATCTGCATATGCTCCTACCGATTGCAGCACAGAAGAAAGCAAGGACGCTTTTTACTCCGAATTAAGCTCCTTACTAAGTAAAGCACGAAGTTCGGATATAGTCCTGGTTATGGGTGACATGAATGCTCAAGTTGGTCGCTTAAGCAACACAGAATTTCATTTAGGTGGAAGATACACTCTAAGCTCGACTCGCAACGATAATGGTGAACGGCTTTTGGATAGCTGCGCTGAACATAGACTATATTTAAGTAGTACAAATTTCAGACGTAGTGTTAAACGTTGTGCTACATGGCGTCCTCCAGCACCCGGACAACGGTGGACTCAAATAGATCATGTAGCAATTAGTTATAGATGGCGTGGTTGCATCCAGGATTGTCGCTCTTTTTGGAACACTTATGTCGACTCGGACCATGCACTTATCCGTTGTAGATTTGCTCTAAAATTTTCCGGGAAAATAATTAAGAATAAACCCCAAATCGATGTAGGCAAACTCGAACAACCGTCCATCCGACAAAACTATGAAAATATTCTTAAGGCTAATCTAACTGGTCTGAATAGCGAAAATCCGAATATACTTTGGTCCAAGATAAGTTCCACTATGCACAATGCAGGTACTACTGTATGTGGCATAGCAGGCCCCCGTAGAAATAATCACTGGCTCTCTGTAAAATCTATGGAGATACTCGAAATAAGGCGCCAAATTCCACCTGGCTCGACTCATAATAATACCTGTCGCAATATAAGACGCCAACTTAAGCGCAGTCTAAAAGGCGATCTCGAAAACGTTTGGAGCAGAAGGGCTGAAGAAATGGAAGTACCTTTCGCGTCAGGTAATAGTCGCTGTTTGTTCCAACTTATACGCACAACAGGTCCGAGAAAGTTAAAAGTTAGCGAAACTATAAATGATAGTAACAACGAATTAATAACCGATAAAATAAGTCGTCTTGACAGGTGGGCTGAACACTTTAGAGATCAATTTTCTTGGCCACCCGCGTCAGTTCCGCTTCCAGAAAGCATGTCTGCATCAACAGTGTGGAATGTTAGTCCCGAAGAACCATCCGAGTTAGAAGTACGCGATGCAATCCTATCTCTTAAGCGCCGCAAAGCCGCCGGCCCCGATGATCTGCTTCCGGGATTGTTTAAGGATGGTGGCGATATAATTTCAGGAGCGTTGACCAAACTTTTTCATACTATATGGAATGAGGAAACCGTACCACTTGACTGGAATGAGTCGACCATCATTCCCATCTTCAAAAAAGGCAATCGTAATTCGTGCGATAACCATCGTGGTATAAGTTTGACTCCGGTCGTATCAAGGTTATTTGCTTCGATTATCCTACGTCGTCTTAGCGCTTCACGTGAATCACAAACAAGAGAAGAACAGGCCGGATTCCGCGCAGGACGAGGTTGTATAGATAATATTTTTACGTTAAGGCAAGTTCTCGAACAGAGACATTTATATCACCGTCCCACAATAGTCGTCTTTCTAGACTTCAAGGGTGCATTTGATTCGGTGGATCGCAATGTTTTATTCCATATCTTGTCGAAAAGCGGTGTGCCCACTAAATTTGTTAATATTATACGAGCTCTCTACACAAATACTTCTGGTCGCGTTAAGGTTTACAACGAATTAACGCATAACTTTACAACCAGCAGTGGTGTTCGTCAAGGTTGTCCACTTTCCCCATTTTTGTTTAATTTTGTAATCGATGCTATTATGAACAACACTCTCTCACACATTCAGGACGCTGGAGTTGAAGTTCTCCCGGGAGATAAACTAGTCGATCTTGACTATGCGGACGATATCGTACTATTATTCGACAATCAGCATGCTGCCCAGACCACCTTAAATAGATTATCAAACGTTGTTCCGTCTTTCGGTATGAAATTCGCACCCTCTAAATGTAAGATACTGTTACAGGATCACCCACCACTCACTCCAACGTTGCGACTGCAGAATGAAGATCTTGACATAGTCGACAGGTTTACATATCTTGGGAGCTCTATCAATAACGTCGGCAATATGTCCGACGAGGTGAGAATACGGATCGCGAAAGCTAGAGTAGCTTTCTCGAACCTTCGTCATTTATGGAGAAACGCGAATATTTCACTTTGCCTTAAAGGTCGTGTTTACAATGCATCTGTACGCGCAGTCTTACTATACGCTAGTGAAACTTGGCCTCTTAGAGTTGATGATCTGAGACGCTTACAGGCATTCGATCATCGTTGTTTGAGAAGTATAGCACATGCCGGTTACCAACAACGAATAACTAACGTTGACATCCGTAGACGTATTTTTGGATCTGACAATAAGTGCTCGTCTTTAGAAAAGCAACTAAGGCTCCATCAACTTCGTTGGCTCGGTCACGTTTTGCGTATGCCCTCATTCCGATTGCCCAATAGAGCTCTGTTCTCTCATCCAGCACCAAATTGGCGTAAGAAACAAGGTGGGCAGATTTTGACATGACAGAAACAATTAAAGTCACTTACATCCAAATTGGGTAGTATAGGATCCACTCGTCTGCCGGGATGGGGTCCTCGTGCACATCACAGTTCTTGGTTAGAAACCCTTAGCGATATGGCAGCGAATCGAGCTCAGTGGCGATCTTGTTGCAGATGTATAGTAGAATCATCTTCGTAACTTTCTTTTCTTAGTAGGGCAAAGTTAGCTGCGAGGTTCGGTTTGTTTATGACGTGATACGGTGAAATCCGCAAGGAAGCTGTGTTGCTGATGTCGCCTTGCCCGAATGCTAACTTGGCCATAATGGTGTTGTGGAGAGGTTTAGTTTGCCTCATTTCTGTGAGTTATCCTGATAAATTTACTCATAGTAGCAAGGTTTTCATTCTCTCTACCCCTCTCCCTCTCTCGTAAATCTCAATAATAATTTATCTAAATTCACTTTTTTTCACTCCTTATGGTTATATGGCAGTGAAACATTAGTCACTTGACTTTTGTGTGGCTGGAAATGATGATGATTCCTAACATTTGCAAGTGTTGTGTTCTAAATCTGGCCTAATAAGTTATCCACCGCTGATTCATTCATTAAGTCATTTCTCGACATAAATTCAACATAATCCATTATTAATCTTGTTGATCAATTTCAGCAACATACCAATACGCGTCTACAATCGTCCAAGTTAAATAAACATTAGTTGTGCGGGCGGTGATAGCAGTTACTTTAGTTAAGGTTACGATCTTGATATGAACACCTCACTCATTATTTACATACATTTGTCATTACAAATAAGTATTGTATAGTGTAGAAAAGGCAATTCAATCAGTAGACCGGTTTCGTCATTATCGGGAACTATTCACGTATTGTCCAGAAATTGCCGCGGATTGGGCTCGAACATGGGCACGTCTGCTTCGGAATCTGGTGCTCTAACCACTGAGCTACCCTTCCGGCCAAAGTTTCCTTCAGCAACCTGCCCTTCGCGTCTGGTATGCTCGCTCTCATTTCATTTCTACTGACAGGGTGATTCATTGATAAGAGCATCAGATTCCAAAGCAGACGTACTCAGGTTCTTGCCCTGTCGTAGGCAAATTATGGACAGTTCATGATGAGTTCCCAATAAGGACGTCACCGGTCTACTGGATGAATTGCCTTTTCTACACTATAAAATACTTAGTTTATACTGGCATATTTATTTACATAATGGACTAGTCGCTTATATCAAGATCGCAACCTTGATTAAAGTAATCTTCCAAGTTAATTGCATGTTTCGTTCCCACTGTATGATGTGCAAGGCTCGACCTAATAACATGTTCATTTTTGCATTCTGTTTTATCTTCCCATCGTCTTACATTAATTGGACGCATGGTTTCACTCGCATACATAGGTTTACTGTGCTTGAATGGAATTTGCTATAATTCTGATGTATCTAACCCTTCAATTTTCTATTTTTGTTCAGGAATTTTAGTAGCCGAGGTAAGGGATTGTTTTAAAATTGATCGTATATTATATTTTAATACCACAGATATTAATTTCCTGTTTAGTTTTGAGTCCAACCATATTATGATCCAGTTAAATACTGTTTGTTGCGGAGAACTAATATATATGCAAGTATGTATTAGGTACTGCGAACCTAGTAACAAATTAGTTCAGTTGTGACCAGAAGGATAAACCAAAGGCAGCATGAACGGAAAGTATAATCTCATGCACATTCGTTTCGTGCTTACTGGTGACTCATCAGTACTATGATCCTCCTTCATTCTATCAGATTTAGTGTACTTCCTTTTATTACTAAATTTGCTTATGATATTACTCATCGTTGTTTCTATTAACTTAACAGTGTAAACATTAGAGATAAATATTTATCATAGTAGACCTATTTCAATATCCGTGTTTTATCTTTTTTAGCCAAATAATTTTTACTCAATAAGGGTTGTTCGACTTGAAACTACGAAGGGTACCTGAGTTTGTATCCTCCTTATAACGATTTATATCACATTTCCGATAATTTCTTATTAATTCAACATCTTGGTATAGCAGTTCGCGCAATGACTCCTTTTCAATTGTATTTTGTATTTCGCTAAATTGGCTAGATAAATTTTGGAACTGACGCAGGTGCCAAAGTAAATTAAAATTTGAAGTATTCAGCTCACTTAGCAAGACGACTTATTTTATCGGTTATTAGATGGTTGCTACCATCATTTATAGTTTCGTAAACCTTTAATTTTCTCGGAACTATTGCGCTGATAAGTTAGAATAAACAGTGGATGTTACCTGATGCGAACTCTTACACTTCTCTGGCATTTCTGGTTCAAAAGAATTTGGGATCGACTTTTGGGCTGCGTTTAAGTTGACATCTTACATATCTACGATTATTGTTATTATAAGCCGAACTAGCCGGAATTTGGCGCCTAGCTTCTAGAATCTCCATAGATTTTTCAGTTACCAAATTATTTATTACGGGCGCCTGCAGTTCTAATGAGAGTAGTTCCTGTATTGCGCATTGTGGAACTTCTTTCGTCCAAAGCAAATTCGAATTTTCGTCATCAAGATCATTTACTTTTTATTCTAGAATATCTTCATGTTTTTCTCGGAAAGGGAAGGTTGTCTATTCTTATTTATTTTTCCGGAGAACTAGTGCAAATCTACAACGAATAAGTGCATGGTCCGAGTCGACATAAGTGTTCCAAAACGAACGATGATCATAGATGCAACCACGCCATGTATAGCTAATTTATACATGGTCTGTTTGAGCCCACCGTTATCCGAGGGTTGGAGGACGCAATGTGGCGCAACGCTTTACACCACTTCGGAAGTTTGTGCTATTTAAGTACAATTTATTTTCCGCGCAGAATTCCAAAATTCGTTCAACATTATTATTGCGCATCGAACTTAACGTGTACCTTCCAACTAATTGGAAATCCGCATCACTTGAGCGCCGAACTTGGTCATTCAGGTCACTCATAACCAAGACCTTATCTGGACTTCTCGCTCTACCTAGTAATAAGCATTGATTGGAGTATAAAGCCTACTTGTTGTCTATGCTGCAATCGGTGAGCGCATATGCAGATACAAAGAAAAGGTAACGTTGGTTGTTATTATCAAGTTGTGGTCTGAAACATTCGACCATTAATCATTAATATGTAACTATCAAGTAGACCGGTTTCGTCCTTATTGGGAACTCATCATGTACTGGCCAGAATTTGCCGCAGAAAGGACTCGAACTTGGCCGCGGCAAATTTTGGCCAGTACATGATGAGTTCCCAATAATCACGAAACCGGTCTACTGGATGAATTGCCTTTTCTACACTACACAATTCTTAGTTTATACTGACATATGTAAGTAATTAATGGATCAGGTGTTTATATCAAGAACGCAATCTTGATTATAATAATTGTTATCACCACCCGCGCAACCAATGTTCGTTTAACGTTGATAGTTATCTGGCATTGCTTTTAGTAGACGAATTTAAGTGTTCAGCACAAAGTCGGCTGTTTACAGGGTTCCATTGAGTTAAACAAGCTTCAGCTTGTGAGATATGGAGAAAATAAATGCCCAATTTGTTGGCTGGAGAAAACTCCGTGAAACCATTAGTTCGAAATAAATAACGCATAAATAGGATTTGTGCATAAAATTCTGTATTGCTCGTTCAACTGTTTCGCATTTCTTGACCAAAAAGATAGTAGACAGGGCGTAGTACCGGCTCCCACTGATGAGTGGCCAGTAAACACGAATCGTATGTGTACAAGAGATTATACCTTTCGTTCATGCTCGCTGGTTTATCCTCCTAGGTCTAATTCAGCTAATTCTTCTTAATGTGCGCAGCACCTAATACAAAAATGCTCGTAGAATCCTGTATTCTGACTAAAGATACACAACATATTTCTATTTCTGATTTATCCAAAGTTCGAGCAAGACTTTCTTGTAGTCCGGTTTGTTTCAATGTTCGCACAATAAATGCGCTCATGTTGAAATTTACTGTTTAATGAATGGTAGTTTGGTTGAACTATTTTCGATATTTGGCTCAGTGATATGATCAACATTTCCATAATCATAGAATCTAAAATAGCGTTATTGTTAGATTAAGAAGAGGAAAGATGCAAAATCGGAGATGGAGGTGTCTAAAGTTGCCTGATTTTGATTATCTACCCTGCACAAATCAGCAGAAAAGGTCTCTTTTTATCCAGCACGATAGCCAGTGCAGTATGGATTCCTTATTGTTCGTTTTTATCCAAGGTTTTATGTGGGTTTCAATAGAACACTACGTCGACCATTCTTAGTGGGGATGGTTTATATTGAGCTTTCCTTCTGTTAAATAGTCTGCCAATCAAGATTTACTAGTACTATCTGAACAGATGTCAGAGGCCAAAGCTTCGTCAGCTGCCGAAACCAGCTGTTGGAGTCTGGCACTCTCACTCTTATTTCGTTACTACTGATTTAACATTAAGTGTTAATGCTCATTTTAGACTACATTCGAGGCTTCTAGAGAAACGGGATGATGGCTGTATTACTTTAGACCCGGAAAGTTCATGCTATCAATCCCGTGCTGACGATCTAGTGCCAACTGGTTGTCAGGCCGGAAATTTTCATAACAGACGTTATCTTGGTAAGCAACGCATTTTGTTTAAGCATAAATTTTAAGAAAAAAAGAATAAAATATCGACCATTTAGAATTATTTATTCATCTTATTTGGACGTGTAGATTGCTTCATTTAAAATGTAACTACGATACTAGATTTCAGTTAAACTGCCCCAAAATTCGTGCTCTACGATGTTGCTGTTGATGACATTTGGTACGCTTGTTCAAAGCGTAGAAAAAAATTATCATCGGTTTTCTGCGAATGATGGTTAATTTAAATTGATTTTAACCAAAACATGTATAAATGTTGCGGTCTGATTCATAATATTATACTGCAGCGCATATTACACTAAAATATAATAAATTCAAATATACTTTTTATGACTGGATAATCTTCTAAGTTTTTTTGCTGGTGTTCCATTTACTCATACCATGTTAAATTATTTATTAATATTTGTACACATAGTGAGATTAAAACAATTATCGAGACGCGTGAAAAGTAGAAATGACATGAAATCGCTGTAGTTTCAGTTAAATGAACATCAAAATGTAATTGTTTTATCAGTAAACATTTTAGTTATAAACACACAAACGTACATTATGATTGTTTACCTTTTAAAACTTCAGCAATTTGTGTGAGATTACAGTAATTTAACACAGGTTAGAGTACGCGTGTAGGTATTTAACTGAATCCATTACAGTTATAGACACGAACACAGAAATTAATGACACACGTTTATCTATGGAAAATTGAATAGTAAAAAGGCGTTTACCAATTTGTAAAAATGCCACCATTTAAATGTAATTTGTACTTCTCTTAAATGTAATTGATAAGCGGACGTTTGATGAGGTTGTATAGACTGACAATCGAAATATTTCGAGCAAAATAAATTGACGGGATACAGCAGCCTTGAAGAACTTAAGGATTAATTTTTAATTGTTGAACAGAATATTTGTAAGATACCCTTTGTGTTTTTTAATTAATAATTTTGACTCAGGTTAGGCATCAGAAAATAGCACCTTGGCCAAAGGCATACGTTTAGCGATCGGCGTCTGCTAAATCAACACACATTTTCCATCATCCTACAGATCATTTGTCTCCATATTTGACTTCATTACTACAGGGTCCTTCTTTTCTACCTTTGATAAAGTTAAACTAATCCAGCTAGAATGACTGCCTCATTTACCATGACGAATCTCTAATAAACGGATAACAGCTTTAATAAAAGGATTTAGAGAAAAAAACTTCACATTAGCTCAAAACAGAACGGGATACTAATTTCTCGTATGAAAATTTTAAAAATAAGACCGGATAATTAGCTGGCCGACGTTTATTCAGCAACGATGCGCCTATGCAGCACAGCATTCTGAAATTCTTGTTCACATGCCATCAACAAATGGCTGAATTTTTAATGTTCGGGACATATGGTCGAGAATTGCAGAAGGTTGCATTGCGTATGCACATCGTTGTCGAATTAAAGACTGGCAGCCAATTATCGATCATGTTTAAAATTGGTTTATAACGAAAATTAATAACCTATTATGTTTTGAATTGATTTGATGTTCTCCAAAGTCTATTATTAAATCAGTTACTTGTTTAAACAATCATTGATTTCGCGGATGGTGGTAACAATTCCTTAAATCAAGATTGCGAGCTTGAAGTAAACACCAATTCCATTGCATTTAACCAGTCGTCGAAAAACGTAGAAAAACTGCCAGTAATCACAAGTACAGATGACTGACGGAAGTTTGATATGTTGCTGAAAATGGCTGTTATACTCAATTTTGGTGAAATTTAGCTTATCTATTAATATTGTTATTGTATATTATCATTATTATATCTATTCAAGGTTTGGCGCATGCTTTGTTTAGAGAGTCTAGTTTGAAGTCGCATTGCTCAAGACTTTATAGGAAGTTAACTTTACACACACGTATGAAATTTTGCATCGTCCAAATGTCCTACAGTTATTGATTAAATGTAAAGTGAGTTTGATGCGTAATGCCGGATTCTACTGAAGAGTTGTCAGTGAGTACGCAATGCAAGCGTGCATGAGATTCTACGTTTTGTTCATGCTGACTGGCATTTCATTTAGGTCATTTTCGAACGAACATGATACTAGATACACCTTATTCAAAATTCGTATACTGTAGTCATAGGCTATTCAGAATATATACCTTTGGTAAGTTTTATTGAATGATACCATTATTAACACGAAAATGTGATAACATGTCGATCGAGGCTAGAATATACGGCTTCTTATTATCAGATTTACTGATGTAATAAAACATGAAGTATTAAGGCATAAATGGGCAAAAATATAACACAATAATACTACTACATAATGTTAAAATAGAACAAAAATAAATGAACATGATCTCTCATGGTGCAAGTATAGCCCTATGACAATGCTAGTGCGCGAGAATTTTTTACTTGCACAGTTATTGGCAACATATTTTTATAGCAGTAGCCTTCAAATAGGAAAGCTTGTTTAAATTCTTTACCTGAATTAACATTTGAAATCATTATGTTGGTCTTGTAGCATTTTTAATATGTCAAAATATGCTTATTGCACTGGTAAAAAATTTTTTTCGCACAGAAAATCGGTATCTGCTGTGATAAGCGTGAATGCATTTTTTGTTAATTTTGGAGTAATTAGATTGACCACATGCACAATTTAAACTGTACGGGCCTTTGGGGTACAGACTGTAGTGGTAAATGATGTTCACGCTAATTAGGTGAGCTTTAGTTTCGAACGTTATCACAACTTCTGTGTTTCTTCCATACGCCAACTGAAATGTGTAGTACGGAAGATGTGATGAACAATCGTTAATGATAAGTGTCACGCACACAATCGAATTCATTTAGCAACTATTCTGACGAAAAAATGCACAATTTCCTATTATACGGTGCGCTAACTAAGCTTTTATTCAATTTCAATGGGAAGTAGCTGTTAAAATGGACATGTTGCGCTGCCCTTGTTTTCTTATGAAAAACGGATCTGCACAATATGTGATCCATTAGAAGTTTGAGTAACTTATCACGATAAACTATAGTATCAAATTTAGCACTTTCAATTTTAAATTTAACATTGGAATGCAATTAATTAAATTTATTGAGTAGTGCTCCGACGTGCACACGGCTATCACAGACCAAAAACATATCACCAACATAGCGAATGTAGTTTTATCTTACTTAATAAATCAAGGTGAATTCATTCCAACATGAACACAAACATGTCAACCTTGATGGGGGGCCAGAGCGGAACTCATTCCTAGATCATCTTTCTGTATTTAGAGTGGGCCATCTTATCGATCGATTTACTGGACGAATACACTAACAAATTAACTTACTTAAAATAGAAAAAAACAGTCCTATATATTGACTAAAAGATGGTCTCCGAATTGGTTCGGCTTTGGTTCCTGCCATGACTGATATGCTTATGTACATGTAAAAACGAAGGAAATTAGATTGTTTAAGAAACGTGTAACTATATAACAGTTATATGGACGATATATTTTCAGTCTTTAATAAACGTGTGCATGCCAGAGAACTGCTTATTAAATTCAAAGCATGGCAAAGGAATGTTAGATATACAATAGACGACGATAGAATGTTACTCTAGGTTTTTATGTGTTGCTCAATCGTAGAAGTGATACCCCATTGTGTAGATCAGTTCTTCATAAGTAAACATGGACAGCATATTACATATATTTCAACAGCAGCTGACCATTGAAATGGAAAAGGCTTAGCTAATGAAGCTTAATTAAGGCTCGGTGTGTTAATAAACGATTTCAATAAGTCGACGACCAGAACAGTGTATACAAAAACAATTTTTCGTGTACTGGATTTTCCGTGTGGATGCAGAAGCCCCGTACAAATCTGCGCTTAGTTACGTTTCTTATTTTTCTGAACATTTTATCTTTTTAAAAAGGATTATTTTTTTAATCTTCTCCTGATCTAAATCATTTGATAAGATAAAGCGTATGCACTATTGTGTAATTTTAAACTTATATTTAAAATTTCCATCGTGTGATGTGTGTTTTATGAATATGAAGAATAAGAGTCCTACAAGTATGTCATTAAATGTGATACAAATTCTGTTTCTTGTTCTGACTCCGGCAAACCTCCTTATATCTGCCGAAAGTACGTTTTCTGAACTTAAAGAGATAACTGGTGATCTACTAATAAGTCGATATCCTGTCAGTCTTGCGGTATGAAGTTCGCACCTTCTGAATGTTAAATAATTCTACAGGATCACACATTACTCACAAAATCTCTGCGGCTGCAAAGTGTAGATTTGGGGGTAGTTTTTGGGTTTACATATATTGGTAGCTTTATCAATAACTCAGGCAATATGAGCGACGAGGTGAGTATGAAAATCGTGAAAGTTAGAGTAGATTTTTTCAAACTTTACTCAATATGGATAAACGCGAGTATTTCACTCTACTTTAAATTTCGTTGGTATATTGCATCTGTATCGGCATTCGACCAGCGTTTTTTTAAAAACATTGTTTATATTGGTTACTAACATTGAATAAACATCGTTGACATCCATAGACGTATTTTTGGACCGACTATCAAGTGTTCCTTGTTAGAAAAATATTTAAGCGTCTATCAATTGCGCTAGATTGGTCAAGTGTTACGTATACATTCAATTTGATCGCATAGTATGGCACTATTCTGTCACTGGCTCCTTCCAGTGAGTCGCCTATTAGTACACAATGCAGGCTTACATGAGATGGTATCTTTGTTCGATAATGATTTTCGAATATCATTCTCCTTTTGTATAAATGAACTTGGTAGAAAGTACGCCGTACCTAACGCATCAATAGTTCCACTTATGGTTGACTAGTGGTGCAAGTATGATGATGATGATGAGTAGATGAAGAAAGCGCATCGCTATTCTGAACAAATCCATAATTTTCGCCCTTAATATCAGGAATTTTGTAGGCACGAAACGTACACATCAATAAGGTTTAACATAGTTCTGTAAAAAAAACAATTCTTTACGCCATGGCTAAATCCTACGTGCGTTAACGTCATTTTTTCGCATCTAAAAATAAAACAATATTATGTCTAATGAATTGGTAACCAAGTGCCTTCGGTATGGACGAATGATTCTTTACCACATAATCGTGACATGCATTGCAATACGTGGTCGCTTATTCCGTTTATCATATCTTGCAAACAGTAGCCAGATTGGTCATAATAACTGAAGCAAAGTTGTGAAGTCGTCTCTCATAGAATGAGCCAAATGATTTAAAGAAATTTTTTGTAACCAATGTTAAAGGATATTTACCGAAACGTAGATGAAATGTTCGGTGTTTTAATACTAAACTAAACATAAAATAGCAGTAATAAAGAAATATCCAACTAATTTCTCGTCTGCTCTAAAACAATTTCTTTCTTTTGCCAGCACATTTTCTTTCCCCAAAGCACAAAGTTTGTATAAATTCTCCTAGTACTTTCACACACAGAGAAGAAACGTTTTACTCAATGTTATTTCGATATAATAAGTTAAAAATAACAAGTTCAACAGTAAAATTCTAAATTCTATTTCTGCATTTTTCCTAACGTGCAAGCTCGACAAATTAAATTCTAAACATTTTTATTTTGTTTAACTATTCAAATAGAAACAAATGAAAACAAAATTTAGATCTTCCACACTTTTTTATGTGATTGTCATCAAAGTACGCTTCTTTGGTCGATCATTATGCAACGGCGTACAACTTTGTTCGTCCTTTAAGTTTGACACTTCATTCCATTGTGAGTTAGAACCAATTTCTAAGTGGTTAAACTCTGTACCTATTGGCCGTTGCTCGTTTTGTGCCGTTTGGGCAGCTAGTGTCAAGTCAGATGATAACGACGAAGGAAATTTATGGTCCCTTTTCGCGAATACAGTAGAACTGTTAGACTTGTGGATTTCAAATTTGTCAGAAGAGTCTACGTAAATAATGCCCATTAGGTGCTTTTTATTTTCTTCCATTGCTACATTTTCTTTGTTGGCCAAATAAGAAATATTTTGATGTGACTGAGGATCGCCTGTTCCTTCAGCTGTTACACCAGAAGGAAGGCGTTGGAAAGCTTCTTCTGAATTGACATGATATGTCATTTTGCTCAGTGTATGTGCATCAAATGCGTTTTCATTGTTCACCTTCGATATTATTGGTCGATTGTGATGGAAGTTTTCTGTGGTCTCATTGCCAGTGTATATAATTGTGCCATTGTTTGACTTATCGTTGATATCTGTACTAGCCAAACTGACGCCGACTTCATTCGACATGCTAAATCTTTGGGATGACAAATTGCTCAATTTGACGGGCTGAAATTTATATCGTCTTTTGCCGATTTGGTCAATACCATTTTTTTCCGTTTTTTGATCTAACCCAAGACTGATTGATTCAGCTTTAGATTTATTTCTATTTGCTAAACTTCCTTGATTCTTGACGTTGTTAATGTTATTCGAAAATGTTGATGGTGGAAGAGTAGGCTTGTTTAAATTAAATTTTCTGTCAATAATGTTCGCCGAAGTCACTTCTCTACCATTCAAATTGCTCCAAACGTGTGGCCAGGCCTTTTATAAACAAAAACACACCGATATAGTGAATAAATACTATACTCTAAATATTATACCGCAATTCTTGTGAGTTAAGATATTTTATTTAAAATTTTCAAATTACTATGATTTCGATTTAGCTGACTCGTATATACAGCTGATTTAAATTTGCGAAACAATAAAATATTCAAAAAGATTTATAATAAACGATATCGTAAAGATATTTTAACATTACAGCATGTTGGTCAGCTGAAATTTCCAGACATTTTTTATCGTAGGTCGAATTAAAATAATCTTACTTAAAACAAAGCTAGTAAGATATACCAAATTAAATGCCGAGCGCTTCTTCAGTTGAAATACCCAATATCTACTAAAAACCATTTATTGTATTAGAAAATCGAATCATATAAAAGAGTTGCCGGGAAAATCCTGATATAAAAAAAATTAACCGAGGCTGCAACAATTCTCGTTTTAAAAGATTTCTAATCGTAGTTTTTAAAAAGATTTTCATACCCGGAGATCGAAATATCTGGCAAAATCAGGCAGACAACGGGTGCACACAACTCCGAATTCAACACGAGAAACAGGTAAATAATCTGTTTTCTGTCGTGCAACGTGCATCTTTTAAAGCATATCCGGTAAATATGACTTTGATAAAGATAATGCATTTCTATAGCTTGGTTTGTGTATGTCCGCTGATAAGGATAGCGGTTCTTTTGTATTCTTAGTTATTTCTTTGCTAGCTGCCTTCCCGCTTTTAACTTCTGACGTTTCGTTTTCTGTACTAAAAAAATTACCGGTGATGGCTTGTTAATTTGTAGTCGCACCAAACTGCAAATAATGTGGCATTATTTTATTTTCGTTTTTTGAAGCATTACTGCGCAGACAATAATGTTAGTGTTGATAATGATGTCCGCATGGGGATTGGTCCGGGTTTTTTTCATGTCTGTAATTCATCTCGATAAAGCAAATGGAAATACAACTTACTGTTTTTAGAAGTTATCTTGGTTTCATGTAACTCTTTTAGTTTAGAGAACACTTTCTCCTTTTAATACTCCGAACTAAACCTACTTACACAGATGGCCAGATTGTTCACCAAGTTCCGCTTTTATGATTTAGGTTTATTACTTTTAAAATTAATATATTCAACATTACATGTTCATTTATTGTGCAGAGCTCGTACAAGTCGCCTGACGTTTTCCCGGATTCATTATATGTCTAGCTAAGGCAACGTATTATTCCTTTTCCTCCATTGTGAATTTTTTTTCTTCTGGCACTCCGCAATCAAATTTCAAAAAAATAATTGAGAATTTTATGTCAGTATTTACTTTGTTCGCTTATATCGAGACATTTTCCAAATTTTTTTCTAGGCAAGAATAGATACAAATCATCTGCATAAATTCTGTATAGCTCGCGGATGTCTATCATGGATTTGAGTCCACTGGTCTTCCGGTGGTGCATTTAAACATCAGCCAGAATGTGCACAATGCAACTCCCTATGGCGATACTATTCGTTTGGTGAAACTATTGATTGTAAAATTAAAACTGTTTATTTTGAGTACATATGAGAATATTTCAAAGGAACCTTTGACATTGTATTCGTTATTATGCACCTTGTTGGCTGAAGAATATATATATATATATATATATATATATATATATATATATATATATATATATATATATATAATTGTTGCGTCCTTCTACACCAAAAATGCATGTAGCTGCACTTGATGAGTTGCATGTACTTTAGCCTTCCAGGCATTAAGAATAAACATTTGTGAAGTGCTGGTAGCAGTAAAATTAAAAAAAGTAACAGTGTGTAGAAATTGAAAAGTGAACTATAGATAAACAATTCAGGCCATATCAACGAAAGAAACGAGAAGGGTATCCAAAAATACTTAACACCTTCAGCCTTCAAGCATAATAATCGAACAGATATTTAAATACCTAAAACATAAAACTGCTCTATATTCACTTTAATATCATCAAGTTTGTCGAACAAGCTAAAGTGTAACTCAAGTGAAGTAAATCAATAAAAGACTAAATTTGATTCATTTTGCATGAATGGAATTACTTTGACTAATAAATAATGATTTCTATTTGCTCCTAACACTTAATTCATGGTCTGTATTGCTGAAAGGTACACGTGAAAGATCAATCTGGATTTTCGTAGACAAATTAGATGAAAATGTAATGCTTCTTAAAATATGTTCATTTTTCCTATATATTGACTATAATATAGATATTTTTTTAACACAAACATATGACAGTTTAACTATATGATAGATACTTTTTGTGGCGGAGATCTAATATACATAAAATTGTGTAAGACAATTAATATGAATCAGCTTGCCACATCACGGCATTGTTCCGTGCTTATTGGCGATTCATCAGTAGATGCCATGGATATTACGCCCTTTTGGGCATATTTGGGTGAGTAATTTACCGTCCTATATTCCTACACACTCCACCAGAATATATAGTGGGTAAGAGCGTAATATCGACTCCTATTGATGAGTCGCCAATAAGCACAAAACGAATGTGCACGAGATTATACGTTCCGTTCATGCTGTTTTTGGTTTATCCTTCTGGTCATATTTGAACTAATTTGTTACTAAGTGCGCAACATCTAATACACAATTATATGAGTATGTTGTGGGTAAAGACTAAACATAGCATTAAGTAGCAAAGGAACTTCATAAAGTAGACTGGTTTTTTTTCTTATTAGTAACACGTCAGGGGTGTAACTGGAACCGGGGCACATGTGTTTCGAAGTCTAGGATATTGTATACTACGCCAGTGCGTCACATTACACACAACTTTAAGTTGTATACTAATTAATGTTTTCATTTATCTTTTCTTCGTGTGACCAGCCGCCTCCGATCTGTCATTATACATCAGACACCAAGCCACTTGGACAAGTTTTATGGAATTTAAGTCTAATGGCAGGATTTTGATTATATATATGTTGCCAGTATAAACTAAGCATAGCCTCAAGTTACAAGAGCAAATAATCCATAAGAATCGTTTCGTCTTCGAGTACTGTCCAAAATATTACTCCTCGAAATGGGATGGTGTCTGCTGTTTAATGACTAATTTGGCGTGGCTAAATAGAATTTCATATCTTAGGAGTTATCATATTTATCTCACCTGAACGAAAAATTAATCAAAAAATAGTTTGGTAAATAACTTCGAATTACATGTAGCTTGCAGTACAGGCGGCGCAATGGATAGAGTCTCAGACTCCTAAGCAAAGAAGCCCCGGTTCGAGTCACATCTGCGACAAATTCTGGACAGTACTCGAAGAGTTCCCAATAAGAGCAAACCTAGTCTACTATATGCTTTTCCTTCACTAACTGATGCTAAGTTTAGATTATGCTTTTGCTGTAATATATATATATATATATATATATATATATATATATATATATATATATATATATACAAATACGCACCAGGTCTCTTGGGGAAGTTATACTGATTTAAAGCCCAATGGCAGGTTTTTATTATATATATATATATATATATATATATATATATGTAACATACATATAATTATAGATACTTGAGAAGGATAAGAAAAAGAAACTGTTCATGTATCTGATAAAATTTCGTTTTCTTTTTGCATATGGAAAGAGCACCACGAATTTTATTAAGAATCGCTTTCAAAAATAAATACAAATATACTAGTCTATACTGGGTTGCTTCATTTTATTGTGTATGAAATTTTATTTTATTTCAAATAATACAATAAAATTTATCTGTTTTACTACTGTTTACAAAAATAATACTCTTATTTCTCTTACAAGTAATTATTAACAAATATTTCCGAATATTATTAGGATTTCTTTGAATGATGTCTATGAACCTGAGATAAACATCAACAGCATTATATCTCAAGCTTAGAAACTTGATTTAAGGAATTGTTTACGTTAACCTTACTATCAATGTTTCTTCAATGTCCAAGAATTCGGATAAGTAAATGCAATAAAGCACTCAGTGCTTTGAGGTAACTTTTGCTTTTTTCACTGTAGACTTTTAAATACCTGAAATAAATAAAATCACCGAAATAAAAGACCAAAACTAATCGAACAGAGTTTTAGTTTCACTGTAAAAGATAAATTGTTTCAACAAAGCATTTTAACCTTAGATTTTGCAAATATATTCGCGATTAGATTACTAAGATAATGACATTGAAATTTCTTATTTGAAAGCTATATTATGTTGGAATGTCGTTTGGACTACGAATTCCTGAAGTAATTCTCCTAATTCGTTCAATATTCGCACAAATGTTAAAACAAAGTGCATAATAAAACAACACAAGTAACCCCCTTCTTCGACAAATCACATATTTGAATATTAATATAACATAATATTAACCAAATCTGAAATTCCATTAGCAATTACGCACAATTGATATATATTTTCATAGATTAATGCAGGTATATACCACAATATCTATTTATGTTTAGGCCCATGTGTTTCGAAGTTGCAAAAGTTTACCAGAAGTATCGAGTAAACAATGTTATATAGTCAATATATCGCTTATGTTTAAGCGAGTCATTTGGTTTTGTAATCAATTTTAACAATACACACGTAAACGAATCCAACATCTCTCTACTTCCACTTATAAATATTAAGTTTATACCTGTCAAACAATACCAAACCCTATGCATGCATCCGAAGTTTCAATAACCTTTATGTTAGTTTCTCTGGTCATTAAGCATTTTTATTGTATATCTGAACTCATATCAACGTTCAACTATGTTAGCTGATAGATAAACTAATGTTGACTAGTTAAATAAGGAAGGTTGTTGATGTTCGTTTACCAAGTGCGAACAAGTACAAGAGTAAATTAAACTCGCTACCTGAGAATAAAACTGAATGGCTGAAAATAATCAGAAATCAGAAATACGTCTAAATATCCAAGGTTTATTTGAGTGAGAGAGCGTGAAAAGGCGATCGAGAGAAAACGACATTAAAACTAATCGCTAAAATGCCTCATGCACAAACGAATAATTTAGGCCTAATTTCAGTAGAATTATAATGCGTTATTAAAAATAAAATACAGATTAAATGAAGTCCTAAAAGAAAATAAAACTAAAGAAATGCACAAAATTTAAATTATTATTCTGAATATATTCACTGTTCAATTAATCTTTTACTCCGAATATTTAATTTCCCGAATTCATCTGGCCTTCATTTCCGTTTAGTGGCTAATGCCTCGATGAATATTTGGCCTAGCGACATTTAAACTCCTGTTACATTCATAATAATATTCCTCGATTATATTTCAATTGTTACTCTTATTAACTTGATCAATCTATTGCGGTCACATATGGGAATACATTTGCAGCCTTCCCAATCTATCGGATATCCAGATTCTTTTGTGTGCATAGCTAGGTCAGATTTCTTGTTATGATCACATTCAAAGGCTCTTTTATTTTATCCTTATATAACCTTAATTTGGCACATTGTTTCGCCTACATACGTCAAATTACAGACGTTGCAAGGTGTTCTATATTCTCCTGAAGTGTTCAATGGTTCTATTCTTTCCTTTTCGTTTAGCAGTAGGCAAATTTTGCGCATTAACAATCAAATCAGCCAACTTAAGTGAGATTGTATCTCTTTGTGTAAGTTTTTCACAAGGCGCCTTCTCCAATTCGTTTTTTTTCTTAAAACGTAGATGAAATAAAATCTATTTATTTTACCATTGTTCATAAATACAATACCGTAATTAATCTAACGCATTTTCAATAAAATACATATTTTATAATATAATCAGGAATACTTTAATTGAATTGCATTTCAAACTGGCAAAATTGCTTTAAATAATTGTTATCACCAGCCGCACAATCAGTGATTTTTAAATGTCTAGGAAATATGATGAATAAATGGAATAGAACACTCGATGCTTTGAAGTGGATTGCGCTATTTTTCGCATTTTATTGTCGAATAGCCGAAATAAATGTATAAAATCACAGAGAGAAGAGTATCGAAACTGATAGAAACAGTCGTCGAGACTGACTAGACCAGATAAACTATTTTTAACAAGGTATTTGAACAGTAATTATTTTCGATACCTCCGTGATCAGACCACTTACCTTATTTAAACAATAATTTAAACAATAATTGATTGCGCGGGTGGTGAGTAACAAATTTTTAAATCACGCTTGTGCTTGAGGTGAACATCTCATCGCATTTATCCGAGTCATCGAACAACATAACATTGCCTTCATAGTGCTGCAGCTGGCGGTAGTTTTGTTATGTTGTTCGGACGACTGGTTATAATACGATGGGATTGGTGTTTACTTCAAGCACGCAAACTTGATTTAAAGAACACTTACCTTATTGTTTTCGAGATTTTCCGACTCGCACGTAAGGTAGTAATCAAAGAAAGTTTCATCGTCGATTGTTTTGTTTATGATTGTTCTCTTCGATGCCATATTTTCGTTTATTGCATCACATAGCTCATCTGGCATGTTATCGTCATTAATTGGTGAAACTGACCTGAATAAGGTAAATTATTGAGAGAATATGGACTGGATTAAGCCACACCAATTGGTGATAACAGTAACTTTAATTAAGTCGATTGACTTCAAATAAGCAGCAATTCAATATTTACAAAAAGGATTTGCTTCTGATGATGACCAGTAAACATAGAAACGCGCCATTGCATGCAATTGGATGCAGCTGTGCTATGTTCTACAACCAACTAGAAGTGGCTCTGGAAACAAATATCCACGTCAATTACCTGAAGCAAATTTGAGATCCTTCCCAATAATGTGTATTAAGAACGATAGATAGATGCAAATTTTAAATACTTCATTAGCAAAGCATATTCAAGTAGATCCATGCAGTAAAGCGTGCTCCCAACTCAATAATAACAATAATAATAATAACTCTTTTAAATTGTAATATGACAAAAATTGAAAATCCAAAACCTTCTCAACAATTGCTGCCTCGGCAAGAGCCTAAATTTTGCACACGCTCACCATAAGTGGTCATATTTTTGTGATTGTGAAAACGATTAAAAGACTGGCCCAACAAATCCTAAATTGATTCTCTGAATTCTGAAAAACGTCTAATAAATCTTAAATGTACTCCTACGTAGAACTAATAAATAGGAAAGAATCGCACATGTTGATTCATCATGAAATTATTAAATTCAATGCGATATTTGTACGTGGTTAATGCTATGAAATCTACGTAAAAGGAAAAGAGTACAAAAAGCAACATGGTCACGGAAGCTCATCTAATTTATTTCGTAACTCAGTCAAGACAGAGTAAAAAGTAGAGTCTGAAATATATAAGCGTTTTGATATTTTTGGTTGCTCGTTAACCTTGGTTGGCAGATCATTTAACCCCATTGGGAATGGGTACTTATTCTTTTACAGTGTACGAACAAACATGAGAAATAATACTTGCATAACTTACCGGTCGAGAAGCAAGATAAAATGGGTTGTTCTATTTGCTGAGCCTCGCATAACGAATAAGCGAAAACAAATTACTGCAAATAGGCCTGAAGTTAGGACATCCGTGGTTGAGGGCTCTTTATGCGAATCTGTGAAAACTCCAATATCGTCATGTAATCGTTGGAGAGTAAATAATGATAGTGTCAAATAAATACCTCCGACCGTGTGTCAGGTGGTGCCTCAAATGTTCTCTGCTCCGACGGTACAGTTCTTAAACAGTCGTGTTCAAATGCACGAATTCCAGTAATAAATAGGAGAGATGGTAAAGCTTGTTATTTTTTACAGCGAAACAAATCAATTGCCAAAATACGCACGTTTTACTTCCAGCAGTCTCTGATGATACTCCTGTGCCGCTTAGATCTGGAAAGAGCTCTTGTCTCGCGAGTAAGTCAATTACGTATGGCTGCTTGAACTGCACAAACGCAGAATGCCCATTGCTTGTCTCCGCAGCACAATCATTGATTTGATAACATAACAATGTATCACATACGGGTCTAGCTTAAGGGATTAGTCGAGAATTCTCAATGAGAGAAATATCCAGATAGGAATAGTGTATCCTTCTATCTAGTGCTACATCGACAACCCTACTTGCTGGAGAACTATAAGCTCTCGTTTAGCTTATGCTAGGTTCCACGTGAGTAAGCTAATCCTAGAGCCATAAATGCGTACACGTCAGATTTCATTTAATTTTCTAATGAAAATAATGATAATTTTAAAGCTATCTGATTTGGCGTCCGGCCTTCAGCGACGTTTCAACAGCTTAGTGATTGCCTGTGATATAAATGTCAGAATAAATGAAGACTGTATTGAAAATGGATCTGTATAAAGATGCATCCTGGCTAAAAATAACTCTGATCATGGCATCGGGAACTCCAGTTTTATCCTTAGCCTAATTAGATTCGGATTAACTCAGTTATTTAGTACTACAAGTAGCATCTTTCTACAAAACGCAACAATATGTCATGCAGATGGAACAGTGATATGTAATCGTACTCAGATAGTCCGCATTCTGGTAAGCAGAAGTTGGTTTTCTTCTGTCCAGAATGTTAGAGTGTATCACATGTGTTGAGTAAAACCAGTCTTCTGGCCACTGGAATCTGATTGAGATTACACACCATGCGGCAGCCTGTATTGCATCCGAATATCTCTGCACTAAACACGAATACAATTTTGCAGAATTCTTTCAAGTAATCATATGCTTCTGCCGAATAACCTTAAGCTACAGCCGATAGCGTGCCAAATAGTATCTAGAGCGCCAGGAAGGAAAAGCTTAAGTAAGTCTCGTCTTGCCTTCTATGATAAATTCTGCGAGCCCGTTTACTAACTGCACTATCACAGAAACTCTTCAAAATTATAATATACTTCGACTTTATGAGGAGATGGCAGTCTGTCTCGTAAGCTTCAAAAGGAGTTTACTGCCATTCACGCGGTGGATCAAGGTCAACACTGGTTTAATATAGTTTTCGAGTCGGAAACAGAAACAACGCGGAACAAATGGTTCAATTAAACGAACATTGGTTGCGCGGGTGGTGATAACTATTATTATAATCAAAGTTGCGATCTTGATATAAGCACCTTACCCATTAATTACTTACATATGCCAGTATGAACTAATAATTTTATAGTGTAGAAAAGGCAATTCATCCAGTAGACCGATTTCGTCCTTATTTGTAACTCATCATGTATTGGCGAGAATTTTCCGCGGACAGGGCTCGAACCTGAGCACGTCTGCTTCGGATTCTGGTGCTCTAACCACTGCAGCAGGGTGGCTCAGTGGTTAGAGCACCAGATTCCGAAGCAGGTTGGCCCAGGTTCGAGCCATGTCCGCGGCAAATTCTGGCCAGTAAGTGATGAGTTCCCAATAAGGACGAAACTGGTCTAATGGTATATGTAAGTCATTAATTGGTAAGGTGCTCATATCAAGATCGCAACTTTGATAATAATAAATGGTTCAATTGTACACTTAAATCCGAGGTATTATCCGTAATATTTCTGCCAAAAAATTACGGCTGCCATCAATTTCTGAAGCGCAACATGTCAATAATCTCGAAAACCTCCTCAATTCGCAAATTATTGGATATCGATAAAATTGGCCTTCGAAATTTCAGGATATTAAAATCGAACCTCCTACTTTCGATGAAATGCCAGAGATTTGCGCTCGCATAAGGGATCACAAAGCCGCCAGAATCGATGATATTCTTTCTTAATTTTGCAAGTTCAGTGGTACAGATGTTCAGAGGGTTCTGTGTAGTTTAATTAATACAATCTTCAGAGATTAAATTGTTCTATACGAATAAAAGAGGGCCGTTGAGGTGCTTATCTACAAAAAATATCGACACTAGCATTCTTTCCAACGACCGTGGCATCCGTTGGCTTTGTGCAGCGTCAAAAGTGTTCACTGCTATTATCCTGAGAAGGATTTTCGAAGAGCGAGATAAATCAACTAGGCCAATCCAGACAGACTTTTATGAATAAATTGGATGCACGAACCAATTTCATGCACACCACCGCACTCTTGAGTTGCGATACCACTATCAACGGTCTACTATTTTTGCTTTCCTAGATTACTCAGCTGCTTTAAACTTTGTCTTGCGTATAAATCTATGTCGAATTATGCTAAGTGATGACGGCCTGGCTAAACTTTTTCGACTGCTCGAAGCCTGCTATAATCACACATCAGCATGTATTCGCACTACTGAGGAGTTCGCTGAGACTTCAGCGATTGAGTTCAGCCTTTGATAAGGATGTGTCATTGCCCTTCTTTGTTTATTTGTATTGTCTATGCAATCTTCGCTGAGATCACCGAAATACTCCCGGGAATGGAGATCGTTGGTGGTGGCCGGCTATTTTGTCATCGAATACGCTGAGGATTCTGTTCTGCTGACTTAAAGGCAAGACGAGCTTTAGAGAGTCATTAATTGATCACAAGAAATGCCCATCCATTACGGTCTTAATATAAATGCATAATAACTGACAATATGAACGATTTTGATATGGAGCTTAGGATTATGCTAACTGGCGCCCTACATCCATTCGGAATATATTTAATTTACCTAGGATCTCTAATCCACGTTGTAATCACCGGTCTATTTCACAGAGTATAAAGCTCCAGGTCTGCAAATCAAACATGCTGTGGGGCCAGCTTTTTGCTGCGGAAACTTAGGGAGACAAAACACTGTATCTGTCAGTGCCTGGATGGATTTTTTCATCGATGCTTTCGCCCGATTTGGTTATTTCCAGCTAAACGTCAAGACGCATTAACCATGAGCAAATTTGACAAGCTAACCAGTTTAGTATGGTCGTTTGTTGACGTACCTTCACCATCGAACTTTGTTAAGGAAAGTCGATTGTGCTTGTTGGACTACTGTTTGAGAAGGTGAGTTTCACATTCTGCTCGCCAGGCCAACGAAGCTATTGCAATAGTTAGTTGGAACTACAAGAATGTTAGGCCACTATTATTTGTGATATATGTCTATTGATCACGGCGAACAGGACTCTTACTACCAAACAGACAATTGAATGGACGACAATATTTGGCAGTCTAGTGGTAAGCAGGGTTCGGTGGAGTCGTTGATTTATTTATGCATTATTGTATTGACTACTCTGGATCCCACTGTGCAGGAGATCTATGTCTGCGTTTATTATAATTATTATTAAATAATTAAAATATTATTAATAAACGGGTTTCCAGTAATGAAAATAGCATATTGCATCTACATAGAGCGAAAAGATCATAAATATGATCATAATAGAAATATCTTTAGACTCAAAATTGAATGAAGTGATGCTCAATAAGAGAATTTTAAAGAAGAAAAATCTAGCAAACGTCATAATAGCACGAAGCAGTATTGCTGAGATAACCACATTTGAAACTTAACATTGATTTAATATCTAACTTTGATTTCCATATATATTCAATGTGGTTCGATCCTCGATAGTCAGTTTGCCGTCGTACTCTGATGATCATCATGGAAGGTCGAAACGTGTCAGTGCGTTGCGGCTGGCGGTAGTTTTGTTATGTTGTGCGACGACTGGTTAAATACAATGGGATCGGTGTATACTTCAAGCTCGCAAACTTGATTTAAATAATTTTTACCACCACCCGCGCAATCAATTATTGTTAAAAGATCACACAATTCCTCCCAGAAAACGATAAAACTAAATTTGACTTGGATGTTGCCAAATTAGTGTTAGAACAAAGAGAGTATAAATGTAAGTCGAATTATGACTTGAAAAGATTGCGATTAAATTTGTTATCTAATAAGATAATATACCTTAAAATAGATAAAGGTGGAGCAACAGTGCTAATAAATCAGAGCGATTATAATGATAACATGTATGTACAATTAAATAATAAAGAAGTTTATAAAAAAATGAATAAGGACCCAATAGATAAGTTAAAAGGTGAAGTCAAGACTTTAGGCAATTAAATGATTGGTTCTAGGGAATTAGATTCAGTGCTTGGAAATACATTAATACAAAGGGACACGCTCCCTCCCAGAATGTATGGTTTAGAAAAGATTCCTAAACAGGATAATCCAGTGAGGTTAATTGTGAATGTTCAGAATTCTCCAGATTATAAAATGTTCAAATATGCACTATATATATATATATATATATATATATATATATATATATATATATGTAATTTTGTGCAGAGACATGTATATGAATGATTATAAATAATCATATAAGATGTGGGTTGATCTTACGTAGGCCGATCGACCCGTCGGTTAATTACTCAAATGAGAGAACATTGTAACTTAAGTTCCTGTTTTAAATCAAATAGTGAATATACGTCTGCAATTGCGCAACACATCGTCGAAACATCGCACGTTTGTCCTCCAGACGTACATTCAAAATAATTTCTAAATGCAATAACAAAAGGAGCTAGCCAAATACGAAGCCTTATGGATAAACAAATTGCAGCCGGAATTATGCAAGCAGAAAAAGCATGGTCAGGCATTGAGCTTTTACTGGATGTGATGCACGCAATTGATTGGTTTCCGTTTTTTCACACATTCTCTCTATTGTCACATATTTCTATCTTGTTTTGCTTTCCAATTTATATGGAAATATATATGTTCATTAGAAGATACTTTAGGAGATAATGGGAAAGAAATTTTTCTTGTATCTGATAAAATTTCTTTTTTTAGCACATAGGAAAGGTACAATGAATTTTATTAAAGCTCGCGTTTCAAAGGAATCTTTCAAAAAACTAGATGAACTAGTTACGTTAAAGTGTAGAGCGCAAAGAAAGTTATTGTAGAAAGAACATTATTATCAGTGTATTAAACAATTACGGTTCCCAGGTGATTTGGTGCGCAGTTTAAGAAAGTCCAAACTACGAGTCAACCGAAGAAATATTACAAGGTTGGCGTATTCCAAAATTGAGCCGTTGAAGGAATATGAAGCAGTGCTACAGGCAAGAATCGGGTGTGTATTTTGTGTATTAGATGCAGGAATGAAACTTCTGATGTTTTTGTCGGCAGTTATGACGAAAGATAAAGCAAGAATTTTGAATAAATTGGAAAAAGATATAAAACCTGGAGTTTGATCATCACTAGCCAGTTTTCCGTGGTACTCTGATGATCATTATGGATGTTCTAAACGTGTTAGTACGTGTGACTGGTGATATTTATACAATCTTGTTCGACGACTGGTTAAATACAATGAGACTGGTGTTTATTTCAAGCTCGAAACCTTTATATAAAGGAAAAAGAATGTTTTACGAAAGCATTTCTGTATGATAATCATAAGAAATAGGCTTATTTACACAACAATCATAGTAAAACCATTTTCAATTTCAGGTTTGTCGATCGTTTTTGAAGTCAAAAGCTTTTCAGCTTTGTGATCGACAGCTTCAAAGCTACCGGAAACATTTTTTTCTTTATCAAGGGCGCATGTCGAAACGTTTCTGTCAACCACTTGAATAAATCTGCAACGAAGTGACTAATTTATTTAATAGCATGAAGCTCTTATCTCATGTTAGAGAGCCAAGATTAATATCCTTGATTACAATCATATTATCCTTCAACATGTCAGTGCCTGGATGATGTGCAGCTAGAGTCTTTCGCTGCGTAATTTTTGGTCATTAATATTCTGAAAACTGCTCTTATTGCAGCAACAGTTCGTCAAATTTTCTCGCTTTTGAAGATGAAGAGTATCACCACTGCCTTTTACGTCAGTTTTGAGAAATTATCTACTCTTATATAATGCGGAATAACTAACACTGCTGACAATATATTTTGAATGCGTTTAAAACATATAGATTCATTTGCGCGCGACTAGATGCTGCACGATTTCCTGATTGTTTTTTTTCTTTACAATGTGTTTATTTGCCATATGTTGCCAAAGAATTGTATGCGTTGAGCTAAAAAAACATGTCGCTGTTTAGGGTCACGAGCTTCAGAAAGCTTCAAATTTGCTGATAACTATAAGTTGCACAAGCATCTCATAATGCAGCATTGTGAAGAAGGCTAAAAGAAACCCCGTTTGCAAACTTTAACTCCAACTAAACGAACATTGGTTGCGCGGGTGGTGGTAACAATTATTATAATCAAGGTTGCGGTCTTGATATAAACACCTGACCCATTAATTACTTACATATGTCAGTATAAACTAAGAATTGTATAGTGTAGAAAAGGCAATTCATCCAGGAGACCGGTTTCGTCCTTATTGGGAACTCATCATGTACTGGCCAGAATTTGCCGCGGACAGAGATCGAACCTGGGCACGTCTGCTTCGGAATCTGGTGCTCTAACCACTGAGCCACCCTGCCGCACACTACACAATTTTCAGTCATATACTAACTAATGTAACTCGGTTAGTCTTTTTCCTTTAGGTGGAGCTCATATGGCATCCATTTAGACCCAAAGTTCCAACTAACCATCCCCAATCTGTCATTACTGAACAGACACCACATTACATGGGGAAATGGTATTGAAATGAACATTTATATAATTAAACGAACATTCGTTGCGCGGGTGGTGATAACAATTATTATAATCAAGGTTGCGGTCTTGATATAAACACCTGACCCATTAATTACTTACATATGTCAGTATAAACTAAGAATTGTATAGTGTAGAAAAGGCAATTCATCCAGTAGACCGGTTTCGTCCTTATTGGGAACTCATCAAGTACTGGCCAGAATTTGCCGCGGACAGGATACGAACCTGGGCACGTCTGCTTCGGAATCTGGTGCTCTAACCACTGAGCTATCCTGCCGCACACTACACTACACACAATTTTCAGTTATATACTAACTAATGTAACTTGGTTAGTCAATTTTTCCTTTAGGTGGAGCTCATATGGCATCCATTTAGACCCAAAGTTCCAACTAACCATGCCCAATCTGTCATTACTGAACAGACACCACATTACATGGGGAAATGGTATTGAAATGAACATTTATATAATTAAACGAACACTGGTTGCGCGGGCGGTGATAAAAAATACTATAATCAAGGTTGCGAACTTGATATAAACACCTGACCTAATAAGTACATAGATTTGTCAGTATAAACTAAAAATTGTATAGTGGAGAAAAGGTAAATCAATCACTTGACTGGTTTAGTCCGCATTGGGAATTCATCCCGAACTAGTCAGAATTTGATGTGGACCGGAAACAAACCTGGGCACGTCTGTTCCGATATCTGGTGCTCTAACTAGTGAGGCACTCTGCCGCACACTACACACAATTTTCAATAATATAATAACTAACACAACTCGGTTAGTCTGTTCAGTAATGACAGGTTGGGTATACTTATTTGGAACTTTTGGGTCCAAATGGATGATATATTAGCTCCACATGAAGGAAAAATACTAACCGAGTAACATTGGTTAGTATATCATTGTGTGTATGGCAGGATGGCTCAGTGGTTAGAGCACCAGATTCCGAAAGAGACGTGCCCAAGTTCGACACCTGTACGCGGAAAATACTGGCCAATACGTGATGAGTAACCCTATAAGGATGAAAACGGTCTATTGGATGAATTGCCTTTTCTACTCTAAACAATTCTTAGTTTATACCGACTAACGCATGTACTTATTGGGTTATGTGTTTATATAAAGTTCGCCACCTTGATTACAGTAAATGTTATCAACTCCTTCTCAACCAATGTTTGTTTAATAATATAAATGTTCATTTCAATACCACTTCCCCATATAGTGTGCTGTTTGTTCAGAAATGACAGATTAAAAATGGTTAGTTGGAACTTTTGGGTCAAATGGATCACATATTAGCTCCACCTAAAATACTAACCAAGCTGCATTATTAGTATATGATTGAAAATTTTGTGTAGTGCACGGCAAGGTGGCTCAGTGGTTAGAGCACCAGATGCCGAAGCAGACGTGCCCAGGTTCGATCACTGTCCGCGGCAAATTCTTGCCAGTACATGATGAGTTCCCAATAAGGACGAAACCGGTCTACTGGATGAATTGCTTTTTCTAAACTACACAATTCTTAGTTTATAATGACAAATGTATGTACTTAATGGGTCAGGTGTTTATATCAAGTTCGATTATTGTCAATGTTATCACCGCCGCTTAAAATCAATATCCGTTTAATTTTATAAATACTCAGGTATATTGGTCTTTTTTGCTATAATGACAAACCTGGGAGTGCCTATGTGGAACGTGATGTCCAAAGATATGCTATATTGGCTTTTCGTAAACGAAAGGATAACTTAAAGTACATAAGTTAGTAAATAATTGAAAATATTTTGTAGCGCGCTGCAGAGTTGCTCATTGATTAGAGCCACAGACTCGGAAACTGACATTCCCATTTTCTAGTCCAGTCCAAGTCAAATTCTGTGTGGTTCTTGAAGAGTTGTCAATTAGGACGAAACGGGTCTACTAGATCGATTGTGTTGTCTAACTTATCCAATGGTTAGTTTATTCTGACAGATTTATGTGGTGGGATTGGGGTTTGTATCAATATCGCAACCTTGATTTAAATAATTTAATAGATGTATATTTGGTTTACGAATATGTTTTGCATCGGCCTCATTATTAGCTATTGTTTTTATTAATATTTTGGAATATTTGAATGTACATAATTTGCATAACTTTGGAAGTCACACAAAATGTATTGATGATACATTTATAATTTAAAAGACCATTGCCAATTGTTTGATTGTCAGGGGAAATTCAACTGCATGCATATTAATGCAAATTTGACAGTAGAATAAGAAGCCTTCATAACATATAAATTTTTAATGGTTCAGAATGAATATTTTGTGTGTCGAGGATTCGATTAATTACTTGCTTATCAGTTTGCAAAACAATGATTAGGCAATTTACATGGTTTATTATTATTTTATAAAATTATGATAAATGGTGGACTGATGTTGGCTGTCGGTAATGGTCACAGTAATATCTCAAACGTACAAAAAATACTGCAAATCATACTGTGATAGGTAAAACGCAGATCGAGTAATTTTGATATCTCCAGATTGGTATTTTTTCATTCGTTTAATCTTCATATATATCTTTCTAATTTTTAGAAAAATGGGATTTGAAAGGGAAAAACAGCTGCACATACGGAGACAGAAAGTTCGAACCAATATGAGCATTCAACACTGCAATCCGCACCTACGCTGTTACCATGTGTAGAAAACAAATTTGCCGAACAAGGGGAAACAAAGGGCTACAGGCGGGAAGATAACGTTCATGCACATAACAGCCAACAATGCGAAAATATGGTTAACTCTCAAGCCATCAATACAAGAATGACCAGATCTCAGGCATCACTTTGCAATACTGCGAGAAAGACGTTTACAAGCAAACAGGCATACACACAGACACATACGCATACTAACTTACTATTCGGGCAAAACAAAAATAGAAGTAAAACCGAGTCAGATTTGTTGCCTTCAGCATAATCAAATGAAAACCCAGAAAGTATATAAATAATAGATTGTAAAGTGAAGTTTAGTTGCCTCGAAATAAATGGCCATTAGCAACAATATTATTAATGTTTTTTTCTTTCTAATTAGAAATATACTGTCGTAATATTCGAAGGAATAACATAATAAGGATATATATATATATATATATATATATATATATATATATATATATATATATATATATATATATATATATATATATATATATATATATAGAGCTTGAGTCATTTGAATTTTTGTTGTTTTCGTTTAAGGGTAGGTTTGTATGGCTATTATGATTCGTCGCCCATTATATCTGGTTTCTCGCAATTTATGTACTGATCGCTCATAAAATCTCAGCATGCATTCCGTTTAGTGAAAATTGGCGCATTTATTTGTCATATCAACGCATATGCGGCTCACCATAACACGTGAGCCTTAACAAATGGCGCTCTCTCCAAGCACTATTCGTGTACTGCGTTTGTTCACAAGGAATTCTAAATTGGTTATTTTGCATCTTATTAAACAGGTTAAATAAGTTGGTAGTATTTATCGGAAGGCTGCGTCAATACGCAAAATATGGTTGAATTATCATTATAAAATTTCCTTACAGCATTATTCCAGCCATGTTAAATTTGTCAATTTAAGCATAAAAATTAAATTTTAAAAGGCTCATCCAATTGATTTGCTAAATTTCGCTCGACTTCACTTAATAGAGAAATTTTCCACTTCATTTAGTTAATCTTCTTTAATTCGGTCGAATTCAAACTTTAGCTGCAATTTTAGACTCCTTTTTTTTAAATTAGCACTTTCGCGCTCATGAAACCTATACTTTAAAATTTATATTATATGGATCTAAGGTCCCTTTAAAGTTTACTTTTATTCTGAATTATTCAATTTATGGATTTGACGTCAAGTAAGTCATTATATATGATTATTCCAATCTTACCTGTTGATAACTACCTCCTAAATTGTGATACAGATCTATTGTTCTATACGCATAGAAAATTTTTCCCAAATTTTAAAATCTCAAAAATGAAAAGAAGCCTTCGAAAAAGATATAGAAACACATGGCCTTTAATAACCTGTTCAGTCCATTGATGGGTTGCTACAAAAATTTTGAATCCTTAGTTTTTCGACCAAAATCAGAGTACCGCTCTAGTAATTACGCCCTATTAGCATCCAGAACAAAGTCGTAATAAAGTCGAATAAGGCGTTATTATGAGATCTATTTGTAGACAAGACGCGTTGGCAGATTTCGTTAAAATGAATTAAATGAATATGAGGAATCTATTTCTTTATTTAACGCTTTCTATATTACTTCGCATTTTATAACTTGTGATGATGTTTGGACTGAAGGAGGGCCCGAAATTTGGCCATGAAAATTATCCGACAAAATGTAAAACTGGAAAAAGTCATTTGTTAATTAAAACAAAGAACGCATGATCTAGCGTACATCGAATTGACCAAACACATTTACTTGTATATTAATATGTTTCTCGTCCACTACTGGCTAAAATGAAGAGCATATGGTCAATAGGTTTGTTTTACCAGAGATTCTCTTATTATCAACGATCCAATATATTCAAGCAGTTACACCCTATGCCTGACATAAATTATTTCCAATAACTTGCATAGCTCTGTTTCAGCGCCCTTCCAATTTACTGCAAGCGGTGTGACAGTTATTTTAGGGTAGCACATTTTATTGCAACTATTAGTAGTTAATGAACATGATATCATAGCAGAAGCTCGGCATCACCTCCTTGCATGTAAACAAAAAAGCAGACAATTAAGTAGGCAATTTGATGAATTAAAAGTCTGTGCTACATAAAATGGAAGTTCTCTTCCTTTTTTATAATTAGAAATGCAACTTAGCATGTCAATTTTAATTTTACGCTATCTTTGGAAACACAGTTCCGATAAATGCTGTTTTATGATTGGTCGAAAAGATTGCCGGATCATATGCGTTTTGTCGAATCATTAGACTATTTGCTTTGCATATTAAGGAAACAATTACCTTGCACTAGCGTTCAGCGCACGTCGTCTTTATTTGATTTGTGTGGTTTGAGCGAAGACCCTCGCCAATTTTATTGATGTATCACACAATGCTTTTTCCACACCACGAATCTAAAGCAACTTGGTGACCATCGATATTTGTGTTGCAATAGACATATAAAATTATATATATATATATATATATATATATATATATATATATATATATATAATACACATATAATATTTCAGCTATAAATCAAAGCAAAGCTATGCAGTAATGATCATTGGTTACCAGCCTTTGAGCATGGAAACACAAGTTGGAAAACATTTTCACTTACTGACACCTAAAAGTAATTTTGAAACGAATAATTTTGAAACATACGAAGACTTCACATATCCAGCTTAGCTCTGGTACCCTTAAACGCACAGTTGCACGGCAGTGAATATGCTACTAGTTATATCCATGGGCATTATCGATCACTGCAACCAGGGAGGTGTCACATCGAACGTGGCACGTCACGTTGAAATGTATTTTCTTGTCTGTTTATTGTTATGTATTGTCTCGGTGTACGCATTTGGCAAAAAATGTACTAACACGGTTGTGACGCAAGCGAGAATCATGCCATGCTGCACGGTTTATTTCATTATTGTTTCCTCTGCGACCTATATGGGTGGCCGTTGCCAATATTAACATCAAACCCGATAGGTTTTCTTATGAGTTTTGCATCTTAAAAATCGCGACTCGTCAATTACCATGTTGATGTTTTAATTGATGTTTTTAAAATGTGTTTCACTAATCTTCCTGTTGCATGATGAATTTAACTGTGCTCACAAGGCATAAAAATCAATAATTGCTCGTATATATGGTATTGCGACTGTATTCTACTTAAATTTTCGGGCAATTTACGTGAATCAGCACATATAATTCACTGTAAACAAATGGAGATATAAAAACACATGCAACTATAATTTAAAGGCTAAAAAAAATTATCCTCAATGGCATGAATATGTCGCCTACCATAAATTTTTGTCCAATCAAGAAATATTTTCTTCACATTAAGCAATGGCTTATATATATAAAGTATATATTAAATATTACATAATATAGCAAATAAAATTTATCTAGAGCACATGCTTTGGCTTTATTCGGCGCCTTTTGAATACTACCTCGGTGAAGAATGTGGGATAATAGGACAGTACAATCTCCTATACGAATGTGTAAACCTGAAATAGTGAAGCTAACATCATATAAAGTCTACGACAATGCGACTTCAACGCTAACTCACACTATATAATATATATAGCGAGTCTTTAAAGGATACTAACACTATGGCTATTGTGTTAGTAAACGATACCAACATTATTGTATCGAAAAGGTACATGGTACTAACATGATGGATAACAATTTATGCTATAGTTCACCGAAATTGAGAATTACAACAATTTCTGAACACCTGTTACTCGGTATATATATTATATAGTGCGAGTTAGCGTTGAAGTCACATTGTCGTAGACTATATGATGTTGGCTCCACTATTACAGGTTTACACATTCGTCTAGGAGATTGTACCGTCCTATTATTCCACATTATTCACCCAAATATATAAAGGTTAAAGGGCTTAATACCGGCTCCTACTGATGAGTCGCCAGTAAGCACGAAACGAACGTGCAGGAGATTATACTTTCTGTTCATACTGTCTTTGGTTTATCCTTCTGGTCACAACTGAGCTAAATTGTTACCAGGTTCGCAACACCTAATACATATTTGCATATATATTAGTTCTCCATAACAAACAGTATTTAACTGCAATTTAATTCCCCAAAGTAAACATATAAAATACTAAGATTAAAAACGTGTTTTTCGTGAAATTAAGAAACATTACTGTAATTAACTTCCGGAAATACATAGTCTGTTGTCAAGAATGGAAATACTACTTATGTACGCGTACTAATTTTATTCCAGCTTAGCAACATTTTTGCGGATAAAAGGTATGTTTTGGGGCATGTTATCATCAAGAAAATGATTTTCTGGTACTTACGTTCAATTTATTTGAATATGTGTAGGTGTGTGAACATGCTTCCCATTTTAAAGGCAATCGCATTATTTATACATTTGCCGGAACTATGCAAAAAACAATTTATTCCACACTACCATTTGCATTTGTCTTTCCGAGCCCAACGCAAGACTTCGTTAGCCAAGTTTCGTTTATTTGGACTGTCGGAACAAATAATTATGTATTTTTATGTACTATTTATGTTGACCGTTCATTTCAATTTAAATAAAATATTTACTTCACTGGGAATTGCGCCATGACAATTAATATTTGGGGTCACGCGGGTACTTTCGACTACACAATTTTATATGCACTTTATTATTTCTTTTCAAATATCGCTACAAGTTAAAAAATTACATAATAATTGATTAGTCGGTTTGTTATCGCAATTCTTTAAATTATATTTGATGAGCTTCAAATTAACATCCATCTTCTAGTTATCTATATTGCGTCAGAAGTTAATTAAGCTGAGATTGGTAATTATCTAAATATCACAAACATTATTAAAGCGTTGCTATCATCATCCGCGCAGTCAACGACAATTTATTTGTCTTACGATTAAAATTAATTAGCCTAATATCAAACTGCATTTAAAATATTGCATCGATTAAAGCATTTTATAAATTTCAAATTGTGTTCCTTATTCGCATTCGTACGTCGCCAATGTTTAGTTTTTAATAAATATAATCTATTTTGACGAACTATGCTATCTGAAAGATTATCCAAAAATTTTCATTTCTCATTCCGTTTTATGCTATATTGTATTTTATTACTTGCCTGCTAGGATATCTGTAAGTGCAAAAATGCATTTCTTCACTAAAATGAAACTAAGAAACTGCTAAACATTTGCCGAAAAATGGAAGCTTCAAATTTTCATCCAAAAAAAACATCACAACCTTAAAAAAAATACACACTAAATTTTCTTTTCTGTCATTTTATTATACGACACGATTTCACCAAACGCATAAGATTGGTGACTTAAAATATTGAACTGCATTAAATTTTCTCTCGTGAAATTCAAAATATTTTGTGCCAATAGCACAATAATAAAGAAATTAATCCTATTATTTCATCACGAAAAAAGTTTTCGAAATTTATCTATGAATTATAAAATGTTGCTAAAACAAAAACAAAAGCACAGTATGACACATCAGATTCATCCGTTAGACTGCATTTGGCTTCATATGTCAAGGATTCGTATTAGCGAGATGTGCCGCGGCCGAGATTTTAGCCCAGAGCTATTTAGCTCAGTCTTATAAGTGATGTGCTATGCTATGACAACCACAAATTGGTTGCGATTTTAAGTTGCAAGCCAACGTGTGTCATTTATCATTCTTTTCTTTTTGTGGATCATCTGTGGCCACGCTCGAAATTTAAACTTTTTACAAGTCGTCAACGAGCTGTCGTTATATGCTTGACGCCATGCCTCATGAGTGGGTGCTAATGAATTAACAAATAATTATATAATGTGATGATAGATATATAGACCTGCATATTAAATGGGAACATTAAGACCAAAATGCTACCTATGAGGATACAAATGATTGAATATTTGAACAATAAATGCATTAGATAGTTTAGAACTGATGTTTGCATTTGAGGGCTCGCGAGGATATGGAATAAGCTTCGTGGCGTTTAAAAATCTTATCGGTAAAAAACTCAGGCGCCGCCAATCAGTATAAAGTTAATAAATACGATACACTGAAAAAACACGACCAATAGAAGAGTGTCATTTCATATTTTGTACAACATTTTATCTTGACATCATGTGTACTTTATTTAAGTCAGGCTTATGAGCTTGAGCAAACACAGACTATTTTATTTGCACAGTTTTTAAACAAAAAGCCAGTCAAAATGACTGACAAGATTTGTTCATCCGTGGTCATCTAATCCTAGGCAACAATATATCTCTCTTGGGTTCTGCAATAGAATAACGATGTGGTTTGCGAAATATCCCTGCAGTCCCCAGGCCACAAAAGTTATCAACTTTTGCCAGGCGTATTAAATTTGCACAATAAAAGGTTATTTAAAAAATACGCTGGTCGTAAAAAATAATGTCATAATTGGGCTAACATAATTATACAAAGTGCAATGCTTATTAAATTATCAATCGCATAAAGAAAGGAAAAATAAATTAATTC